>QMFG01017634.1:0-35478 GCA_003314545.1 Ramaria sp. MG151
TATGATATGAATGTTCTAGACCCTCAGGATGACCCGCCGAAGGATTTAGGGATGGTTAGTTCTACCCAAAGACCCATGCGATTCGGAAACATGTTTCAAGAGTTATTGGGGGTCTGTTAATCTTTTACTTCATTCACAATTTTCCTACCACCCTTGTTCTGTGTTTCCTATGGCCTTTAATTAGTATACATGTACCTTGACTACTTCCTAACCATCACGGACTCATTCCCATTCGCTCTTTCTTCCGAATGGTTCAGTATATAAGCTAGCACATTCGCATGTACATTCCTTAGTTCAATTATCGTATGTCAACTTGATTTTCTATGCACACTTGCCAAACTCGCTCCCAACTCAACTTCACCAACAACTGTATACCTTTTGAGTAAGCCCTTCAATTCAACTTTTATCAGTTAAATCCACTTCAAAGAATGTAAGACCATTGACTGTGATCGACATGAACTGCAAAGTTCATTCGATTCACGAGATAGATTCTTTTCGGAACCTCTGTCTCTTCGGAACTATGCACTTTATTCGCAAACATTCCAAAAGTCTTTCGCTTTTACTGTAGGATTTCCATTTGCTTTCCAAAACCACTCTATTACTATTAGGGATGTTTCCGAACACTTTTACTAATCCACAACATCTATTGCTATTATTTGGATTCTGACAGTCCCCTGACAGATTGGACCTGGCTATTGGTTGTTTCTCTAAATCTCAATAGAGTAATTCAGTGATGGATGACAGGGAAGTTGATTATAAGTGTCTTGATTGCATCACTGTGGGTTTGGACTCTGAACAGAGCCTTTGGAGGATGACTTTCATAATAGAGAATATGGAATAAGGAGACCAAAAAAATGCAATTGTGACAAATAGCACAAGACTTTGTCTAGTTAATATGGCCAATAGGGGCAGGGGACAATCCATGAGCCCTTATTTTTTCCTTCTATTTCCTCCATGTTCTTGTTCTTTCCTCTCCTTGTCTCTTATTTAGATTTCCTTTATTTTTTCTGCCCTCTATACCATTCTTCTCTAGTCCTAGCTGCTCCTTGTTTGCTTCTGTTGTGGTGATCAATAGCTTGCAGGCCTAGGCAGGCTAGTGGCTTGGTAGCATTCCCTTCACTTTCCTTGCTAGTAGACATATCCTTAGTGCCGCTGAGGCTCTCCTTACAAATAGGTTATCAAATGTGAGGATCATATCAGGGGGCTTTTGCCAGAGAAACTACTTCTATTCACAGAATCATGGTCTCAACAACATCAGCGCAATTGCCATTTGAGCTCCATTAGTGGCAATTTACTGTGAGGGTGGCATTTGCAATGACCATCAACAAGTCTAAAGGACAGTCTTTTGGCACACTGGGATAGATTTGCATCACCCAGAGGATTTGGACGGTTTCATGTTGTGGTGTTCAGAGCTACAAATTGGAGCAGGATTCATATTCTTTCAGGAGAAGGGGAGAAACAAGCAATATTACATATAAGAAGCGCTGCATACAGTAGATTTAGTTGAACATTAATGCAGAAGCAGTGCAAAAGCGAAACCAACAAACAGTACACCTATTTACAGCAATGCGAGGCACAGCGAGGACTGATGCTATCGAGAAAAGCCTTTCAGTAAGTCAAATGCACATTATTTCATGCCTGAATAAGGCTTTGCCCTCTTGCATCGAAGCCAGGTGCAGTGAGGAGACTCATCCTGTGGCGAAGCCACCTTGCTGTAGCGGTGGCGGGCATAGCTAGTAGAATATATATACTCAAACTACTGAACCAGCAACCATATTTTCCTTTTACAGCAATGAACAACTCATTTCGAACAACTGGGGATTTACAACCTTTATAGTCTGGAATAATGTTAATCATGATCAGCCCTCGTCGAATATCACAGCAAGGGTGGAAATTCCAAGCATAACGTCTGGGACTGCTTCTTCATTAGCGATATTGGACGAGTCTCGTCGCTCGCCTTCTGAAGAACAAGGAGGTGGTACAGAGTATAACGAAGGAATATTGGGATGTTCAGAGGGCATCGCGATGAGCACAGCCACTTGCAGTGCTTCCGGCTCATCGTACTGGGTATCATTGTTAAGTGGAACAGTATGGCCATGACCTAGTTTGAGACGTCCTCGTATCGAGCGATTGGGCGTATTCAGTTTAGGTGTCCTGTCAAGTTGAAAATGTTGTGACATTTTCAACTTGGTAGCACAGATAGGCTAGCAGAGTACTAGTCAGCAACATCGCTAACTAACAGACTGAAAACCAACCATGAGAGTCCGCCAGTCCATAACATCGCTGGCAGCTCGAACGCAAACTTCGTACAACTCAGGCTTGTGTGGCATGCTTGGAGCATTCGGAAGTATTCCAGCGTCGATCGCTTCTTGTACGCGTCGACGGTACTGACGCCTTATCAAAACCGCCCTTAGTACCAGTGCCCCAGAAGCAAAAACGAGGATGAGCAGGGCAATGAGGAACTGGCATCATAATCTAGGTCAAACTACAGTAGACAGTGATGCAGATAAATGAAAGCCGAACCGTAAAGAATGATGTGTTTGTATGTTGGGGTGATGATGGAGCCGGTGTCTGCGAGGGATCCCCTCTGGGGATAACTGTAACACTAACTGGGTGCATTGGCAGCACTCAGGCAGTATTATGAGCCCAAGCAGCTGCTGCGGGTTATTTCGCTCGGCGCGACCATGCCGCAGCCTAAGTTTGTCCGCGACGAAACTCCTCCACCATGTCGCTGAATGCACTCCAAGAAAATGCCTCGCGGTTGGGGATGCGACTGCAGGAGTCTTTTTCAGAACATACGCGTGACTTGGCTATTGCCAAGCCATCGGGGGCGTCATTCTTCGATACAGCAGAAGACAAAGTAAAGAACATAAGGCGACAGCTTGACAGTAGTCAGGACCGTGAAAAACTTGAAGGCATGAAAAGGCTCATTGCCGTCAGTTACTCTTCAAATGTCAATACTGTTCGCTTGGACTTACACTCGTATAGATGATTTCTAAGGGTCGTAATGTGTCTGAATTCTTCGCGCAAGTGGTGAAGAATGTCGCATCTCCCAACCTCGAAATTAGGAAGCTAGTGTACATATATCTCCTTCGATACGCCGAGCACGAGCCAGACCTCGCTTTACTGTCTATAAACACGTTTCAAAAGGACCTGACGGATCCCAACCCATTGATTCGCGCCATGGCTCTACGAGTGCTCTCAGGGATTAAGGTCCCCATGGTCGGCTCTATCGTTGCCCTGGGCATAAAAAAATGTGCCGCGGATCCTAGCCCTTATGTGCGCAAAGCGGCAGCACTTGCCATTCCCAAACTCTACAGGTGCGCATTGCTCTTTAGACCAAGGTGATTGCTCAACCTCTGCACCGACTACGCAGTCTAGATGCTTCTCACCTCACCTCTCTTGAACCAGTTCTCTTATCATTATTACGCGACCGCTCTCCCGTTTCAGTCGGCTGTGTAGCTGTCGCATTCGCCGCAGTTTGTCCACATCGACTGGATCTTTTACATGGCCATTATAGGCGTTTGTGTCGCATACTTGTTGATGCAGACGAATGGGGTCAAGTATCTGTAATGAATCTATTGTTGCGCTACGCCAGACACATGCTAACTAAACCACCGGGTCCCGAGGTACATGATCTGTTGAACTAACAATTCCTCATCGTTTTGACATGACATTCGCAGGAAGACCATAACGACGAAGGGGAAATTGATCCAGACTTGCAACTTCTCCTCGTCAGCTCTGCACCACTGTTCCAAAGTTGTAATCCTGGTGTGCGTTTATTGGTGACGCATACTCCTTTATTGACGCCAATAAATTAGGTTGTCATGTCCGCTTGCAGAACGCACTATTCTCTTGTTGGAAAACGTCATCTTCCTATGATTATTCCTCCATTACTGCGTCTTACCCATGCAGTGCCTTCACCGGAAGTAGAGCGTGTTGTACTTTCCTATTTGGCGTTCGCCGCACGAGAGTCACCCGTGAGTCTAAAGTACACCTATGATCATAAACTATTCCTGACTGTATCCGACCTCAGAGCCACTTTGCACAGCAGTACACGCGCTTCTTTGTCCGATCGTGTGACCTTCCTCAGACAAAAAAAGCGAAAATGAAGATTTTGCTGTCGGTGATTGCTCCTGATAATGTTCAAACACTGATTCGCGAGTTCACCGTCAGTTCGACAACCTCATTAGTAGTATCCTCGGTTAACTGTTTGATTTTTTAAGGACTATGCCGCAGATGCAGATGATCAGCTTGTAGCAGACTCGATACATGCAATTGGTCATTGTGCCCGGGCAGTCCCCGACTCTAATCAACAATGCCTTACAGCATTGATGAACTTCATCCAGAGTGACCATGGTACTATTTTCCACTCATTTTCTCCTACATGACTAATAGTGCGATTTGAAGATGTCGTGGTCAGCAATGCCGTTCTGGTGCTAAAATCTCTTGTACAGTCCCAACTCTCGAACCATGCATCATTGATGTCGGATCCACCCTCTTCTTCGAAAGCCCCGTTGCACATAATCTCACGTTTAGCGTACAAGTTTGATGAGGTGCGACATCCAAGTGCCAGGGCGTGTATCCTATGGCTCGTTGGGCAGTATGCAGGACGAACAGAAGCTTCAGTCAATTCGGTGACGAGCATCGAGGGTGTGGCCGACTGGGCCCCCGACACGTTGCGCAGAGTGGCGAAGAATTTTTCACTAGAGGCAAGTATTATTTAATGCAGTGCGGCTGAGCTAACTTTCGACCTATAAAGGCGTCCGTTGCTAAACTCCAAGCCTTGACGCTGGCAGCAAAACTTCTCGTCCTCAATCCCACCCACCATACCCTATGCCTTTTATTTCGTTACGTCTTTTCGTTGGCTCGTTATGACCTAGAGTACGATGTGCGAGACCGGGCAAGGACCCTCAGTTCCCTTTTAGCTGGTGTCGCTCCTGCCTTGCGTTCCGGCGCCGTTGAAGCTGATGGTTTCGTTGACGAGCAAGGTAGCGTCGTGCTACGACGAGAGCAGGTCAAGATTGTTTTGTTTGAAGGGAAAGCTGAGTCACCTGACAAGCAAACATTTATTGGTACATATCGTTATGATGAACTGCTAGAGCATCCACCAACGATACACTTCTCCAACAGCTGAACCCGATTTCCTTGGGTCGCTCAGCGTTCTGCTAGGGAAGGACCTCCCTGGTGATCGACACCTTCCCGATTGGCTAGAAGAAGGGACTGACTCATCTTTACGAGCCACACATGTGAGCTTCAATCCGTTGGGCTACTTTCGTTGACTAAGATATATATATCCAGGACGACACCGCCCCTGCGCAGGTGTATACACCACGCGCACTGCAGAATATTGCCGTTCCATCACGTGTTGCGACGCCAGTCATCCTTACGCCGGGAGGTGCATCACCCCCTTTCGACTCGTTCACTCAACGAGACAAATGGACAGATCTCGATAAATTTTATGACGAGGAGAACGATGACGGGGAGGAAAATAGTGACGGGGAAGAGAGCGATGAAGACAGTCAAGATACACCATTACAAGAAACAATACCTCTGTCTGATGGTAAGGACGAATCAGAAGAGGAAGACAGCGAGGAGAGCGATGAAGATGACAGAATAACGTCTTCGCGCCATGAGTATCAGTGAGTCTTTTTTTCAGACAACTGCGCTGTCAGGTAGCCGATGGTAGAGTGGCCATGGATGAACATGATAGAAGTGCCCTCGTTTACCCCCTGGATTGACCTTGTCCAAGTACTCATCTGGAAACCACCTGTGGAGAGGGGTTTTATGTATATGCGTAACAAATTAAATGGCCAGTTACATACATTGACGAGGGCAAATCTTCGCGATAGATTCGTAAGTAGCGCTCCTCCCGCGGAGCATCAATGACGGGATGACCGAATTTAGGTAAAACAAATTTGCCAACTTGTAGTTCCTGTAGTGGACTATGAGTGGGCAGTAACTGAAGCGTTGGATGTCTCTTACTGTATCAGTGATTGTAGATCGCGAAACCCTAGCGTATGCGACCCGGTAAAGCCCCCGGTACAGGATGTATTCACACCTGTGACTAGTGTGACCAGCTCTGTTGTATATTTTTCAACAAAACGGCCTTACCAGCGATCCCAATCTTCGTCATCAATGTCATGCATGAGACCATCCGTGACAAGGATTTCATAAGGGTTGGCTAAAGCGGTATGACACGTGAAACGAGTTAAAGCCAAGAATGAGACAAAACATACGTCGAATCGCATGTGGTTTGGAAACTGAGATAAATTAGCAAAGGAATTGAGCGATTGGTGTTACAAGTCTTACCGACATAGCCCAGAAATATTGTGGGTTCTGGATATGCGGCTGCCAGAATCCGCGCCAGCTCCGCACTTTGAAGTTCGCGGTCTAGCGCGTCTTCCTCTGCGCAGTATCAGCGAAGGAAGAGTTCAAACAATGCAACATGTTACCTTGACCATTATGTGAGACCACAACAGTGACATTTTGTCCCCATACATCTAGAACGGCCGATATCGCCGGTGCAAGTTCTCCATGCGGCGATGGAAGAAGATGATGGGTGGATGACAAAATTGGAAACTGCATCTAATTGCAAAACAACTGCGTTGAGAGAGATTGAAAGCTTTACCTTTGACAAGAGAGCTGCACCCCAGGTATGGGAGTTTGGTCCAGGACCAATGTCGACAAACTGTTGGCCATGCGCGTCAGAAAAAGAAATAGTGCAGGAAACCAGGAACTTTCTCACATAACCGAGGTCTTCCGAAATAACGCGGGTGCTACGTAAATGATGTCTTAAACTCCTGCTGTCTTGTACATGACAAGGTACTTACAGATCTCGGTTCCCAAATACAATTCGCTGTATACGTAGGAGTTTATACAGGTCAAACATTTTACACATGGGCTTACGTGCAAATCAGATTCCAGCAAGCCTACAATATCGAGCTCCATGTCCCTGCGCTTAAGTTAAAACGTCAGTGTGCTATGACAGCAGAGGGAACTTACTTTATAAGATCACGCATTCTATATTGAGATTCTCGTCCTGCATCATCTATACCGAAATGGACGGTCCATATCCCCGCTGTGATCAGCTTCTGTTCCGCATGGTGAGGTTTTGGTCCCGTTGTGGGAACCAAAGCTGTGGTGGCCAGAAAAGATAGAGAGACCAGCAAAGCCAGCAAATGATTCACCTGAAGACGGAAAGCAGGATCTACAATAGATGGTGGGATACATGGGGTAGATAAGGATCTCCGCCATACAGGGATCAACCCCATGCCCAACAACACCATCTGAATAGCGAGGACTCTGACATGATGTGGATCAAAAGTCTTGAGTAAAGAGTAAAAGTAATCACATGTCTGTTCGTTCTCTGAGAAGCCAACCTGCAGGAACAAAGGCGTATGCCACTGTCCAGACGCTCGCGAAGTCCAGGAGGCACACAACTAGCCAAGCTGAGAAATACACCTTTCCCGGTGTATGAATCCCATGAAATGATGCGAACTCGATGATCACAGGGATGAGGGAGGACAGGAACACTGCGAGACACAGCCCAGCAGTGTAACCAGGCCAGTCCCGCCATTGGTAAGCGAGGTAAGTGGATGAAGCACCAAACACCATCCAGACAGGATGACAGATAACATGCTTCATATTAGAGTTCGAGAGAAGTATTCCCAACCCCGTCGCCATCAGGGTTAGATAGCCATGCAATCCCGGTAATGGCCCAGTAACAGGATAACCCGTCCAAGAATATGCGACTAAGGTACCAGAGTCGGTAAGGAGGCAGTGCAGGGAGAAGATTAGGCCGCCTAGGCTCAAAGAGGTTAATGACCAGTGCTCGAATAATGCGTGGCGAGCGACATTTGACGAGGAATCCGCAGGCTTCTCGCATGATACTGTCGCAGCATTCTGGCGTCCAAACGTTCCATTAAGTGAGTCACGCGTAACGTAATCTTGGATGGCGAGAACTGCTAAAGCAATCCCAATTTTATTCCATCCGCCTGATTGGCCATCCACGATGGGCCAGATTGGCTTTTAGGAGAACAGGACGTGAATATATATATGATAGCACAGTACCGTTATATGTACCTACATTAACAGAGTGATTGGCGAGCTTGGATAAAGATGAAACAAGCAAGCCAAGAGCAAGGACTAGCACTCAAAGAATCAACAAATGTTCGCAGGATGTCGGACGTGACTCACTTATACCATGCCTTTCGGCGTCTTGCGGATTGCTCCATTCGATGGCTCTAAGAAGAGACCCTGAGACATTCGCACATGTAACTGCAAAGAGTCGCCACATTGGATCTTCAAGTTTATACGCCAAGAGTCCGACGACAGAGAGTATTTGTAGCCATGTTTGCCCATTGCGGGTGCTTAAAGACGTACGCACAGATGGCATGCCGAGAACAATGGGTGATAAAGTGGAGAACAATGCTATTTCCTGACCGGAAAGAGAAAGCTGCCACACGGAGAAGTAGAAGAGTGTTTGAGAAAGAGCCGTAAATATTGACCACCACACATAAGCTAACCACGTTTATTAGAAATATATCCAAGTGCTAAAAATGGTATAACATACCAAAATAAACATCTGCCAAAAAGGAACCCATTTGCTGCCAAGAGTGGGGAGTTCCAAGTCGCACACGAAAAGGTATTATGATTGACATGTACTCTCCTAGGACATTTAATGAGCCTTGACTTCTCAGGTCAGTATGAAATCTTTGAGGCGATGCGGATTTCATTAAGGTTGACTGTATATCCTCCATCATCGGCGATCTACCAGGAGACTTTTCAACTACAAATAATTAATGGAAGAAATGATAGGAGCGGAATAATTACCGCTCATTTATGTTCTTTATGGATGAGATTGCCTCGGTGGGAGGGAGAGACACAGATATCTAATAGGCGAAGTTACCACCAACTCGATAAACGACTCTTGTCTTTAAACCTTACCTCAAGCGCAGCAAAATCACCGGTAGTTATCGAGTCGAACCAGATGTCCGTGATGATCAAGAACCACTCGCAAAAGCTATACTTTGTGTATGCTGCATGAAACATGACAGTTTCTCTAATTAGTGTATCTGTTGTAAATAAAAATAAAAAATTGAGCGTACCGCCGGGTATCTTATGTATCTTGTGCTGTACAAAGAAGTACACCATTGGAACGATAGTAAAGAAGAATCTAAACAAAATAAATATCCAGTACACCTAGACACAATCATCCCAGTAACATACAAGCTTGCTATCAATTTCCTGGTTCCAATATGAGTCGATTTAAACAAGTAGAGGCGAAAAACAAACGCTCTCACCGCCGCTCACGTGTCAAAATATTAGAAGCGGGGGTACAAATGATACTTCCAATCATCCATGGTAAGTTTAGAACCATGTATAATATCATCAGGACGTCGTGCGTATCGTGATCATCAGATGAGCTATCTAACCCATTCAAGTTCCACACAATCCAAATCAAAGAAAGCACCAACGTGATGTAGACCCAACCTCCACAAGAGATTGTCCTTATAACGCCGCAGATAGACACCATAGCGGGTAGCATTGACGTGGTTGATCGAGTGAGTAACCACCAGCAGAATACAAGGGTAAACCGAGGTCCTTGCGTATTTAGACATATAATAAATGCGAAGCGTTCAGAGAGAATTAGACTCACCAGCAGTCAGCGCAATAAGGATCTGGAAGACACTACCTTGTGTAAGAGATTAACGAAAACATTTAGAAGGGACTGCCTTACCTGCGTTCGGGGTACCAATCCCCAATTCTTTGGAGAAGAGTTGTAAGGTTGTGAACACTCGAACGTCGTTGTTCTGAATTTGAACATACGTCGCTGAAACAGAAGGCCACCATTCGTCTGGATACCCCGCCACCTCATTTTTCACAATTTTACGATAGTGAAGTCTCAATCCTATTATCAGAGCACTCAGAAAAGCGGCTGATGCTAGGATAGTATGAGCTTTGGAAACATATGAAGCTGGGACTTGGACGAGCATTTCCTTCTCCGCCAGCTTGGAGCATATGATGTAATTAAGAAATTGTGAGAACAACGCGTACGGCCTGCAACAGGCTTGCAGGAGGTGGGCCATGGTCGCCCTGTCCACGCAGGCCACTACAAATCATGCTCCCATACTCAAGGTGAAGGCATCCAGGACTGAAGCAAAGCTTGAACATGCTGCGTCTTCATGTCCTAGCCGTAGTCCGAGGCTGGGGAGTTCAGGCGTGATTGCTCGTTTACAGGCACTCTTTCCTCCTTCAGGACCTTCATCCACGGTCTCTCCCAGTCTTGTCACATCTCCGTCAATTTCTAGCCCAGAATTCATAAAAACTCGTATAATAACATGGAACATGCACGACTCTTTACCCAAGGTGCGTTGTGAAATGTTGTCTTAATACCTTTGTAGTGGCTGAGGGAATACTGAAGGGAAATTTAGAAGAGCTTTTGGGCTCTGTACCGTTGTATACCCCAAGGTCGACTGTTAGTGACAGCGACAGAATGGCCTTACCTGGTTTATCGTTGGAAGATACTCATCCATATCATATCGTCGTGGTAGGCGGTCAAGAATGCCCAACCCTCTCTGGTATACCCATGGGCTTGGCTGCAAATTTTAAGCATTGGGATGTCAAAGAAAAAGAGCGAGAGAGACACAAGGACCACGACACGGAGAAAGAGCGGGATAGGTCGAAAGAGAAGCACCTATTGCATCACACCAAATCTTTACTGTCCAAGCACCCCAAGCACGAGCATGCGCCTGACAATCCTCGTTCTGACCATGTTGCCAATGACCGTCAGATACACAATTCTGTGCTAACCTCTGGCTGGAGTGCCGTATTGGAAGATTGGTTTACTAATGGAGTTGGTTCATTGCACGATGTCAAACCTGTGGTGACTACGATTGTTCCCAGTCTAGAAGATTCAAGTGTGGGTAATGCCAATGATCATAATCTTGCTCATATAACAGCTACTGGGATCCTCCAGAAGCCGGCAACACCGTACATGAATTCCTACCGATCAAACACCCTCGATGTCAACTGGCAGTCCACAACTTCTGGCGTAAATACAAACACATTTTCTGCCTCCGAGACACAGGCGAGGACCGGGCCATATGAGTTGTTGGTTAAAGAACGACTAATGGGCATTTACACGGCAATATATGTTCATAGGGACGTACGACCACTTGTGCAAGGTATGTCCAACCGTGACTCTTCAGCCATCCCATAAACCTTTATTATTAACAGGTGTTTCAACGGGTAATAAGCTGCTGTACTTACAACATTTAGACATATATTGAGATAAATACTTGGCTTTAGGCACTGTGCCAGCAGGCCTCATGGGAGGGAGATTGGGAAATAAAGGGGGAGTAGGTGTATCTGTGAACTTCCGCGGAACTACACTCCTTTTTATCAACGTACATCTCGCTGGTAAACATCTTTCGCATGGATACGTGCACCTCCTTTTAAATCAGTTTTCTATCAGCCCACGAGGACAAGGTTCCGCTGCGCGTGGCGAATCTCGCAAAGATTAAGGTATTCCCTTTTCTGACATTATCGGTCCAATGTTGTCTGATAGGTTAGGCCGAGCTGCCACTAGAGTCCTTTTTATCGCCCGATGACCCTCGTACCTTTGCTGAAGGTCGGTCTACAATGCGGCGGCCGGAAGTACTTAAGCGAGCAGGTTTCTAGATCTTACAGACAGATTTGACCATACATGGATCTTTGGAGATCTCAATTTCCGTTTGGATATTTCACGGCTCCATGCTGACTGGCTTCTCTCTCGAAAAGGCATGTTAAGTTTTTTTTGGGTATCGTTGCTGCTATTCTGTGGCGTAGAAACATTGACATGTTTCGTGCAGAATACTCTCAAGCTTTGGCTTTTGATCAACTTAGTAAACTCATAAAGGACGGCGATCCCGCATTTGCGGGTTTACACGAGGCCACCATCAGCTTTCCTCCCACGTGCGTTGAATCCATGTATTTACGACGAGATTGCTTACATATGCATCAGATTTAAGTATGATGTATCTCGTACCGTAAAGCAACGCGAAAAGCGCCGATTACGCCATTCCCAACAACACCCTAGGGGCTTAGACGAAATCCAAGAAAAAGAATACGAACTTGAACCCAGGATTACTCATCACGAAGAGGATGATGACGATGAAACAGGGGATGCTGTCAGTTTGCGATCGTCTGCCTGGACTTCAAGTCACTCAAAGCATCGAATCGATGCGACGGAGGACGGTAGTGACAACTCCTCGATCAACTCACATATTAGGAGGGATATATCCTCAAAGCATACCTCAAAAGTAGTATCGCGTGCGGCACGAAAGGCCAAGGCTACATTAGTGGCCCTCCTTAATACATCTCGCGACATACAACCAGATAACTTGCCACCAAGACGAAGACATAAGACGGGGACTTCTGCCTCTAGTGCTCCCGGATCGTCTATCGAGTTATCACACGAAACCAGGGTGTCCTCGAGTCCTTCTGTTGCTTCATTAAACTTTCCCATTGCAAGGCGAGTTGCTTCCGCGAAGACAACATTGGCGCACCGAAAGCCTGGGGACGAAGCTTCGACTTCCGAATTTGGCAAGGGCGTTTATGATTCTTCAAGCAAGCAGCGAGTGCCAAGTTGGTGAGTCGTGGATTACCCAAACCTCCGACTCCAAGACTTGATTATAACGACAATAGGTGTGACAGAATCCTATGGAAGACCACGGTAGAACCACCTCCGACACCTGTACCTGATTTTGAGTATGAGGCAGAACCCAGTCGTTCGCGCGGACGAGCTAACCGGGTTGGCCAACTCCTCAGTCAAGCTTTTCGCTCTCAAACCAGACGTGACTCGGCACACGCCGAGCCTGATTCACAAGGACTCTTATATCAGCCTGAGGTTCCGTCGAGCTTGGATGGCGCACCTCTGACGGCGTCCCCAGGCTTATATCAATCCAAATCGTTAGAACCTCTTCCAAGTAGTTCTGCGCAATATATCGCTCCGCCACCAAGAATCGACAGTATTCGTCGTCCGCGATCCGTGTCTGCCATAGCAGCGAGCTCTGAGCGAGTGCCGCGTCGACTTTCATTGCCCGTTTCTCCACGCCCTGTTGGGCTCTTGTCGTCTCCTCGACAAGCCGAACACGATCAACAGCCCGCCCTTTTGTCTCAAGATAATTCGGATTCGGGCTCTTTGGCAGCCACACCAGTTCAACGAGCAGCTCCAAAGTGGTGGTTTTTTAATTTCAAATCTCGTGATCCCGGTCCTTCAACCACATCTGCGAACGCTACTCCCAATGCTGAACCTCCACCCACCCGACATACGAAGCATCATAAGGGCGACGTCATTTGTCTATGTTACCGTACTCTCGATGACCGACAGATGGGGCGATTAGAAGGTGGGTTTTTCAGTGTTTACTCTTTAGTTGATTTATCAGACCAACTTTCTCCTTCCAGGACGTTCTGATCATCGTCCAGTGATAGGGTCGTATACCATATACATCTGAACTCTGACTCCGGACACAGATTCATCCTTTACATAGTTTACATGCTATTATTGTGTATACTTGCAGACTTGCGTGACTCCATGAAGGCGCCCGTCACCCCAGCGGTAACATCTTGACTTCATTTTATCCGTCACGGCAAGTCGAATGTTAATTGCTGAGGTCTTGTTGGATCCTGAGATCAAAGTCTTGTCGCCAACGTCTTTGGCTTGTCTGGAACGGCTATTTCAACATCAACCTCCAAGTCACTTCGGCAGCATTACTGAAGGTTACCCAAAGTCGATGCTTGCGGCCGTCCTAGTGCTTCTATACGAGAAAGCTGGTTCCCTCCGCGTGCTACTAACCACACGTTCAAAGTCCCTTCGTTCGCATCCTTATCAGACCGCACTTCCTGGAGGAAAGTTCGACAATGAAGATGAAGACGTGACCACCACTGCTGTAAGCACTACGCTAGCCCTGATTTAAATTGTCTTTCTATGGGCATCTTGGGTTCATTGCCGATAAATCCTTTTTAGTTACGGGAAGCCAACGAGGAAGTAGGCCTTCCTCTGGAATGCTCTAACATCCATGTTTTATGTCGCTTGAGACCCTTTCTTTCTGTATGTCCCTTACCTTCTTCTATAATTTGTTAATAATATTTTTCATACAGATTTATAAACTTCTCGTAATCCCCGTTGTGGCATTATTGACGGACTTGTCGGTTCTGGACGTCCTCACACCCTCGACGGAAGGTGACATCGCTTACAAGAACCCCCCTGTACAATAATAATAACAACAATCTTATCTAGAGGTAGATCATATTTTCGATCACCCGCTTGAAGCCATACTCGAACCCAGTCTCGCGGCGAGCGAACCTTTGGTTTCCCAAGGCGGCGAGAACTGGCCGTATACGACAGAGTTTTATGTACGGATATGCAACCAACCATATTAGCGACCCGAAACATCTTGTTGAAATGACTTTATGACAGAATACATCAGATGCAACAGTGCCAACCGACTTATACGTCGGGGAATATCGAATGCACCGATTTCGATCATCTTATACACCCATTAAAGGATTGACGGCCGATATCCTTGTTGGTGCTCTTATTTATTCCTGATTGCATACTGAACATCTTCCAGATTACTGCTGCAGAAATTGCATACAACCGCAAGTCATCCTATGAGCGAAATGCACCTACCCAGACCGATCCAGTTTTATGTATCTCCCACTCGCCAGAATGGAATGAAGACTCCTTAGAGACTCAGTCGTCGAAGGATACCTTGAACACTGTTAAGTCTTCCATTGAAGCACAGGTTCACAAATAGAGGCAAGTTTTCTCATCCTTATATCCACTTTATGCTCCTTTCAAACAGACTCATTTATTTGCGTATGAAAGCACGATATTATTTTTGATATTATTTTAGACCAAATGACTCTCCCTGCGGCGCTACATGTAGACCTGACGCAGCTCCTTATCCAGTTCCCATCTCCTAGAGCCGTATGCACTGTATTAATTCGGTTTCTTTTTTTATGCAATTGTAGACCTGTCTTAAACTCTAAATTCTTGATGAATTCCTATTTCCTACGTGGGCGGTAACCTAGTCCTGTGGGAGCATTATTTATAGCAATTCACAACATGTTAAGGTTTCTGCAGATGAATGAAATCAATATAGGGCGGAGTTGAAATGTAACATGCCTCCTATTGCTTTCATCTCAAGCCCGCCTCGTTCGAGTACTCCTGCTGAACATCGCCAACTCGTCACTTCAACCCCAGCCTCTTTCAGTGATATACCTCCCGTCCTTCGCCATAAGGAGGAATCTGTTACTGTGTTCTTGGACCCTCCTTTAGATGGTTTCTCTCCAGAAGACTGTGCAAAGGGCACTTTGTACGTGACTGAGAGGTATCGTATTCAGCTTTCAGTGCCATAGTGTTTCTTTTATTTATTTATTTATTTTTTCAGCGTTCTGGCCTTCCTCTCAGAGACAGGAAAGGGATTTCAAATTGAGTATCCTACCATTACATTGCACGCCATCGCGCGAGGGGAGGCTGGGCCTACCATATATTGCCAATTGGATGAAGCTTTGCAAGGACAAGGTGATGATATCGTTGAGACACAGGAGGTGCTGGACATGCGTGAGCTGAAACTGATACCTGCTGATGCTGCATCGCGTGCGTTACCTCGTCCACTCCCTCCCATTCAGGTGACTTACTGTCGTATACTCCCCTTCAATTTTTGCTTATCTAGTGGAGCCCATATTTGAAGCATTGTCATTGTGTGCGGCTTTACACCCTGACCCGCAAGGATCCGACGACGATATGGACGATGCTTTTGTGGACGCTGCTGAGGGTGGGGGTTTCGAGACCTTTACAGGCGATGAAGTACAAGAACTATCTGAAGTTGGGCGGGTGCGCAGCAATTTTATTAACGCCAATCGCTATGCACCGTACTAGACGCCTATTTTCTGCTTGCTTTGGCTGCTGCTGTCTGCCATCATGTAGGCATCCCTGGCCTACCTGGAATCCATTATAGACGACCCTCACCACCTGACATCGCAGTCCCAGAATGAGGACAATTCACAAGATCCTCCCACTAAGATCAATGGCACCCATGATTGAAAAGGAAATCTGTAAAATATTTTTTTATTCACCAAAAGTATCTCAGACCGTGTAGTAGTAAAGTAAACTGAATGCCAGAACGAGAGAAAAAAATTGCGTCATCCATGCCGTTCATAGTCTTCCGCAGCTTCTTCCCATTCCTCTTCCTCTTCAAGTTCTCGTTTGGTCAGTTTAGCAAAACTTGTTCTCTGAGAGCGAACGTCCCGCGAGAGCTGCTCCATAGGAGCCACTCCTGGTAAAGGACCCCAATCGAACGCAACGGATTTGGCGTCGCTACCTGGTGTGCTGGGCTTCAGCTGCACTGCGCCATGTTTTTTCCCTGGGCGCGCACTTCGTCGGTTGACAGAACTTGATGGGGTGCTGAGAAGAGGGACAGGAGGAAGTTTCCATTCTGGACGCTGTATTTGTGGGATCCTTTGAGGTCCAGGTGACGCTGTCTTGGAGGTCTCGAGCTTGATAACAGCGGTAGTGAACAGCGGTTCCTTACGCCCAGAGAGCAATGCATTCTTTAATTTTAACGATGACCGCTCGGAATTTAGCGCTGCCGCCGCCACACTAGCAAAAGGGGGCGTGACACTGCCAACTTTTTGATAAGGTGTACGCGTGTGATATGAAGAGGAATAAAGCCTCTGCGAGGTTTGTGGCGATAAAGTTTCGATACGGTCGTTAAGCTGTTCGAGCAGCTTCGTGCGTTCTTCGAGAGCTACCTGAATATTTCTGCACGTGCGATCGATGGTATCTAGCGATGGCGGCCTTAAGAAACATGTGTTATTTCTCTATAAAAATACGTCAATGAAACAAACTCGCCTCAAACCCACTTTGCCGGATTTATGCTGCTCCAAACGCCTTTTAAGTGACTCGAATTCATCCTCGCACTTCTGTATTCGATCATAAGCAATCTGGAATGATATATCATACTTAGTCGACAGAGACAGAGATAGCGATGTAAACCACATACCCGAAGTGACTTTCTCAGCCGAATTTGGTTTTCCGAGTGTTCGGGCCCCAAAGCACGAGGTTTCAGGGTCTTGGCGAACTCTGGGTCCTCTCGGGCTCGGGCCCATCGAGATAGTTCCTCTTGCTTCGTCGAAGCTGAACAACCCAATATTAAAATCATCCTTCAGATCCTTTTCAACAACCTACTCACATATCAAAGCCAGGTTTTGTAAATCTTGTAAGCAGCCTTTACTCGATTTCCCTTGATCTAATAAAGGAATAACCTTTTGTTGTAAGCTCCTAACTATTATCGCGAAAGACTTCAAATCTCCGTGTGAATATTTCCCAGGAGCAAAATTTTGCTTATTTAGGACAAGCTTGTCGAGACCTCGCGGCACGCTTATGGCTGGGTAAATTAAGGCCATCTCCTGAGCTTTCTTATAAAGCTGACATTCAGAAGAAATCTGTTAACGACAGAGGACGATGTAATGCAGTAGCAGCACCTACCTGGACAAGCTCTTTTACCATCTCCTGGTATGCACGCTGAAACTCAATCTGCAGTGGATGCCGTGGGAGCTCTTCTATCTCTTCCTCTTCCTCCCTCGCTTCTCCCGCAGGTGAAACAAGTGGCTGTTTAACAGATGTTGGAACCGACGACGGGACAGGTGGAGTTGACGCCTTCAACGGCACCAGAAGGGCCTGTGGTTGGCCCAGAGTGAATGGACTGCTTAAGGTTGTCGGCCTAGCATCTGGAGTCGGTGGTGTACCCAGAAGTGGAGGTGTCTTTGGTCGTCGATTTGTAGAACTTGATGTGGCGTGTCCAGAGTCACTAGGTGGATCAGTACATGGGGTTTGACCTAGTGATGATAATTGTAGGAACTGTGTCTTGGCTTCTGCTGGCTTGACATTGACAATCGCTGTTGCCGACTTAGAAGGTGACATATCCGGCGCAGCATCTTCGTCGTCTGTGCTAGTGATGGGTGCACTAGCTAACGGAGAGCTTCGAATGGGGCGTGAAGACGGTCGACCCAAACCGAGACCAAAAGGTGATACCGTAGACGGTATAAAAAGTGGCTTTGGGGCTAAAGGCGTTGGACTTGGCCCCGCGAGCTTTTCCGGAGATCCGGGAGGAGTGGTTGTATTGAGTCTTTCAGCAGCGGAAACGGAAGCGGAGAGTGTTGGAACAGGTGGAGACGCATCAGCTACAGAGAGCTTTGGGGACGAGGGGAGTATTAGGGGGGGCGGTGCCGCTGGTGTTGATACTGGCGTCGAACATGGAGTTGGGGTTTCAGGGAGTGGTATATTCTCAGGTGCCTTTGATTCCCCTTCGGAAAGGGAATGAGTAGGAGAACGGGATGATTTATCGGAAACAGATTCGTCGAGTCCATCATCACTGAGCGAAAATGGCTCGGAAGCTGCATCATCCACGCCTTCACGGGCCCCATGTTCTTCTTCTGCTTCCCGTGACATAGTTTCCTTCGATATTTTGGCCAAAGAACCCGGAGATGTCTGTGTTGCTGGCGAGAGTCTTACTTGAGACGCAGCTTCACTGAGAGGCAAAAGATCGAAGGTGTCCTGGCCACTGCCGATCGATGATGAAGACTCCTGGTTCATCTGACTAGCTTCAGGAGAACGTCCTTTGTCTGTTGTATTCTTCGCATTTGAGTCTGCCAGATTAACACCAGGTTTAGGTGTTGTTGAGGCTGAATCGGTTGGTTTTTCAGCCGCAAGGTTAGTCACCTTCTGCTCTGCGGGGGATTTAAATACAGTCACGCTTGAGGGCTTCGCGTTTGATGGGACGCTGAGCACCAGAGGCGTGTTAGTTGACGTCGGCTTGTCCTGGTTGCTCGAGCTAAGAATGTCGTCAAAACTGGTCGGTTGATCCGTGTTAGCAAACGATGCGAAACCACCACTACCTGAGCTGAAAGCTTCGAAACCGCCGGTTATTGATTTTGGTAGTTCGCTGGTAGTTATCTGGGGAGCAAGGCCGAAGGTGCTAGCCCCAAATATAGGCTTACTTCCACCTAACGTTGAAGTGGAGCCGAAGGTGGGAGTGGCAGTGCTGGAAGACAATACTGAAGGTCCAGAGGTGGCGGACCTAAAGGCAGGGACAACTGGTTTTAGCTGCGCAGACTTCTGTTGGGAGGGAGATCCAAAAGCTCCTGGAGGAATAGGTTTCGGCGCTCCAAATGAACCAGAGGATTTTACAAAGGCACCAAATCCTTCAGCAGGTTTGAGGTACGATGAAGCTGGCTTTGTTGGCTGGGAAATGGCGGAAGGATGTTTTGGACTACTGGGTGGGGACTCACCCGGGGAAGGGGGAGAACCAGGAGGGGAATCAAACTTCACAGGATCAAGAGGTTTACTAGAAGTCAGAGGGTCACCAAGTACGCCAAAGTTGCTGAATGGGCCACCTTGAGGCGTTACTGAAGATGTGTTATTTTCGAGACTGGTTTGACCGAACGCGGGTGTCGCCACCTTGGAACCAAAACTTCCAAATGGAGATGACGGCTGAACGGGCAGTTGCTGTGGTTGGCCAAACGAGGACGCAGATGCGAAGCCTTCAGTTCCAAAGGAAGACGTAGGAGCAGTACTGGCTTTTCCTGAGCCACCAGCTCCAAAGGCCGATCTAACGGGTGCGGTGGCCTGTCCTGTCCCACCAACTCCAAAGGCAGACATGGGAGCAGCATTAGCTTGTCCAGAGCCGCCAGCTCCAAAGACAGATTGAGGCCCAGAAGGTGACGAGGGCGCTCCGAATGATGAACTTTGCATAGATTTAGAATCAGATGGAAATCCCGAGCCTACGGGGGTCCCGAATGCGGATGTCCCCTGGTTAGCAAAAGCCGCAAATCCTCCAGTCGATGACACAGAAGACTTGGATAAACTCGATGAACCAAAACCGCTCTGGCCAAACGCTGGTGCCACAGGTTTACCGAAACCAGGGGAACCAAATGCTGGTGCAGCAGCAGCCTGTCCGAAACCTGGCTGAACGGCAGGCCGCTGTTGTCCAAACGTTGTAGTCAGTCCGAGACCTCCCGCGCCAAACGCAGACGTGGGAGCTGTAACGGCCTGGCCTGAACCACCAGCACCAAAAGAAGACTGGGGCCCAGAAGGTGAAGCGGCGTTCCCAAATGGTGGCCTCTGCGTAGACCCAGATTCAGACAAGAAAGCTGAACCTACTGGAGAGCCGAATGCTGACGTCCCCTGGTTAGCAAAAGCTGCAAATCCTCCAGTTGAGGGCGAGGAAGTTGATCCGGATGAACTCGAGGAACCGAAACCACTGTGACCGAACGCTGGTGCTGTAGGTTTCGAACCAAAACCCGAGGCACCAAATGCTGGTGCTGCAGATGTTTGCCTGAACCCTGGTGAACCAAATGTAGGGGAGGTTGGTAATGTTTTGGCATTACCTCCAAAGCCCGAAGAACTTATTGCGGAAGGAGCCGAAGGAGTACCAAATGCCGACAGGGCAGACCCCCCTCCAAAACCGAAGCCAGTCGATCCGAACTTCGAAGTAGTGTTTACGTTTCCAAAAGCACCAAAACCTTGCGCTGGGACGATAGGTGTCGAGGTCGAGGGTGAAGTTGAAGGTGTTTGTCCAAAGACTGAAACGGGCTGTGACTGGGTAGAGGGCGGCAGCGACATTGCTTCAGGGGTGGAATGAGGAGACATCCGAGGCGATGACATCCCTGATTCTTCCATACCCATCTTTTGCTGTGTCATAAGTGTGGACGTCGTAGGAACTTCAGTTGCGTTAGTGGTCGCCATCCCAGGATAGGAACTTCCTGCCGTGTTGAGCACATGCCAAGCTACGACGGTGCCGTCACTCATGTAGGCATATAAGATAGGAGATGGAGGTAAATTCGGGGTGCCATCGTCTGGTTGCTCTGATATGCGTACAGACTTAGAGTTAGTCAGATCAATCTCCAGTCCCAGCAGTGCCATGTCCTGGGTATCCTCTCCGAGTGGGAGCGATGGTGTCGAAGTCTCCTCCAGGGTGAAGTTTACCCAAACATCCGATGCCCCATCAGGTGAAAGCGACCCAATGATACCTATGTCTGGTGAAGGTCCATCTCCACAGATAACGATAAACTTGGCAGGCGGCCAATTTCGCAAGGTGATGGAAAGTGGACCCGGCGGGAACTGAGCACCGAAAGGAGGGGAGGGATCCTGTAGTCCGACATCGATGACAGATTGAGACTTGGAGTCATAGGTAGAGATAATGTGGGTTTTTGTTATTGAAGAGGACTTGGAGGCATCAAACAAAGATGACGATGCTTCCGGAGAGGAAAAGACCGCATGGAAGCTTGCGTTCGTCAACCACGTAGTAGAGAGTAGTGATGAAGAGGCAGGTGGGATAGAAGGCGGTCTAGGAAGATGGGACTTGGGGCTCCCAGAAGACAGCGGGCTATATGTAAGTATGTCACCCGATTGTAACCCAATTGCAATCTGTTTCCCCTTTGGGGACCAGGAAACTAGAGGGTCTCAGTGAAGGTTTCCAACGGGCTATTTTAAGGACATACTGGAGACAGGTGCCGTGTTCAGATCATTTCCTTTGCGCCAGCCTGCAATGTGCTTAAGTTGCTGTATGTCTAGGACATCAACCTGGTGCCCTGGCTCTTGGCCGTGTACCCCACGCAGAATGGCTATTAATTCAGGGCTTTCTCCAGGATTGGGCACAATATCGCGAGGTATGGTGGAAGCATCTCCAGGAAATACATGAATAGGATCTAACTGAGGGGGTAATCAATTTATTACGCTTCGCACGTAGACGCAGTGGTGGTGTCATACCTGGGGAGTGCGGGTTGACGCATAAAGATCATCGGTACTATAAACAAGGATGGGACCTTCTACGAAACCTATTATCAAACATTCATCATGCAGCGCGAACTTAATTATATTCGGAGTGCCAGGAACGCTCAAGAGTGATTGCTGAGGTGTGAAGGGAATGAAAGGCTCAGGTTCGGGTTGTCCTGCCTCAATCACTGTGCGGAATTCAGAAAGAGTGGACAAGAGAATGTCTGAAAACCTCTCATGAGTCATATTATACCAAAGAAAAGATAAAGGTACATACAGTTTCCTTCCTCTTTACGAACAGCCGCCGCTAAACAACCCTTCTGGTTGCCAACAGCTAGCAGTGATGACTTGCCTGGAAGCCGACTGCAGTCGATGGGATGTGGGGAAAGTCTGACCCTCCCACGCTTGTTAAGAAGTCTGAGAGACAAGAACTACCCGAATTATGTCAAAAACAAGTCACAAACGGGGCCGCACTGAAGATGCTTGAACCTACCTCTGCTTCTTTTTCTTGACCCTCAGTAAAGTTTCTCTGCAGTATATGTGTAGTTTTTGGGGGAAGTATTTGTGCGACGTGGCCAGACTCCATACTCTCTAGGTTCAAGTTACGTCGAACGCGAACGCCACAGCCGCGAATGCGTGAAGTGCCCGCTGACAAAGCAATCTTACCCAGCTTCCAACCTATCACCAGCATGGCAACCTCAGATGCACTTCTTGCGCATGTAGTCTCTCGAATGCAGGCAGATATTGATTTCCTTGTTGCACAGGGAATCATGTCTGCGACAGATGGACAGCTTATATCTAGCAAACTTCCATTTTCGCAGCAAATGCCGACTCCGATGGGGGTCCCTACCCCCTCACCCTCACCTATTGCGCCTCCTGTGAGGAGAGGAGGGCCACCTGCCCCTCCATATTCTCAGATCTCTCTGGCCAAAGCGCTGTGGCCATACAACCTGAACGGCCAGGTGAGCAATAGTTCTTGCGTTTTGAGTCCTTTCTCACCTTGTAAGTAGGAGGCTGGAGACCTTTCTTTTAATGCTGGAGAAACCATTGAAATACTGGAAGAGACGAACGCCGATTGGTGGAAGGGCAAGAACAGTCGTGGTGACATCGGCTTGTTTCCATCAAACTATGTGCAGAAGGAGGCTTCCACTCCTGCCGCGTTCTCTGCGTTGCCTGGCAGTCGTATGGTCGCACCTATTCCCAGCGAGAAAGCTTCTTACAACCCTATGTCTGTGGCGCCCTCTGAGCCTCAGGTACAGGAAACCCAACCACCCAAGAAGAAGTTCGGAAAGTTTGGGAACACTGTATGTCCTACTTACATTTTCTTACCCTTGAGATTGATGTTGTTCGACCATTGACAGATGGCTCAAGCCGCTGCTGGTGGTGTTGGATTCGGAGCAGGTACGTTGACCAGTCACTCTGGTTTACACTTATTCTTATACTTTTTTCTGTCTTTTTTGCCATGCAGGTGCTGCCGTTGGAGGCGGTATAGTGAACGCCATATTCTAACGTGGAAGCTTTTCATGCATGGTGTCGTATATTTCTTCTTACATCACAGACAATTTTGCGTGCTGATGTCTTCAATCACCTTCCACTATGGAATTAATTCTATTTTACGTTGTTCTTTTACATCAATTGTATATATTAAACTATCTGACGATACGAAAGTACTCCTAGATGATGATAGAACACCACCTTACTAAAATTATAACTAACAGCTTATGAGTTTAACGTCACATCTGCAAAGTGGGAGAACTACTCGTAAGGGTATATTCGCTATGTTACAGGAATCCTGGGTTGCTAGTCATTTGATTGTGTTCCGCTGTCAAGTTGAGACTAGTCCTGACACCATCAGGATGTCAAAGGGAGTGGTAAGGAACTACCTGCAGTTGCCACAAAATATCACAACTTTTTAAGAATGACGTCTGGGATTTGAGGACAGCATGAAGGACTGAGAGACGTGGGTTTCTAGTAATGCTTTATTATTATTATTATTATTCCTGCGTTACCTGCTTTCTCTTTCTCCTATCAAGGAACTGCAGGTGAGTATAATTCCGCACCTCGCATTTCGCAAGAAAGGTAAAGTGAGTGAGATTGGACCACAGTCCTTTCAATTGTTAAGTACAAATCTGAGAAGATAAAGTACATACATAAGGGAGACTCTATCCCATCAACTGCGAAACGTCTTCTGGAGGATACTTGGTCTGTGCAAATGTCAAAAGTCTGCGACCAGTGAGCGAACACATAAAAGCGAAAAATATATGAACGTACCGCTTAAGACTCTGGATATACTTCCGACTAACTTCATCGTTGAGAACATGTGCCACTTGGTCGCTGGAGATCTTTTCCCGAGCGGAACGTTCATGGATGCTGGCCACCGCGATATAAGTGAACGACGTGGCATACAATACTTCGACGCACCCAACCATAGTCACACCGATTGGCCAGGGTGCATTACCAATGCTGAGGCGCAAGTAAGAATCATTGGCACGTTGGTATTGTCGCATTTGCATATAATGAACGATTTCGGCTATTCGGCCTAGTACATCAGACGGTAATGACTGAGATACGTTAGCACATACTTTGAAGATGATAACATTACTCACCCTCGACCGTAGGAGCTTGAACAAGGGCTTAAGGTATTCTGCAGACTGGACTTGTGTTGCGGCAGCAAGTTTTCCTTGCATTGAACGTTTGATATGTTCTAATGTGTATTTAGCTTGACGTCGCTAACGCGAAAACTCGACGTACCAGGCCTCCTTCCCATGGATTCTTCCCATTCCTTCAGTGTTCGTTTAAGAGCATAATATATCAAAGGATAAAGTTTGTCTGGGTCGCTTTTGATAAGCCCGAGGTCAATGATACCCCCACGTTCTTCCTCCTTCTCCTTTTCTTTCCCTTTAACACCGTCTCTGACAACATCTATATGCCGCTCAACTCGCTCGCTCATCTCGACGTCTTCGAGTGCTTTCTTGAAATCATTTGTACCGCCTCCTTTCTCGCCTCCTTTCTCTTCGATAAGTTCAAGGGCACGAAGCCGAAGTCGACGCTCTTTGTCAGACTCCCCAAATAGCCTAATCGGCTGTCCCTTCAATCGGAGTCGACGGATGGTCTCCTCATTTGAGATATTGAAAGTGCCTTCGGGTTTAGGTGAATCGGGTAATGTTGACGGTAAAGGTGACTTGGAAGTCGAACGTGATGTCGGCTTCAATGCTCTTTTCTAGAGATGAGGGTTTGAACACTGGCTCATTGTGACGATATCTATCCCATACCTCTGCCTTGGCCTGCTTCTCAAGCTCTTCCTTAACAGCTTTCTCCTCCTTCTCCTTCAATTCTTGCTCTAATCGTAGCTTCTCTATCTCTCCTTTCCGCAAGTACTTCGTTGGGCGTGAAGACAAGTAGGGCTCATCTTGGAGAGCCTTCCGTTTGACAGCAATCTCAGCTTTGAGGGCGTCCATCGAGTAGAATTTGAAGGGAACTAACGCCCATAGTCACCCATTCCCTCATTCCCTCAAGGACTATCTACACACTTCCAATGGCCGAGACTGAAACTAAAAGGTGTCTCACTATTTTGAATTACTGTCATGCTCTTTTGAAGAATTGACATGTCCCATTAGCAAATTCGTCTTGCAGACGGCTGGATTCGATGGTATATTTATCATTATCGATATCTTTTATTTTCTTTGGTCTAAACTAAGTTTATTATATGGTAGCTCGATTCCCCAACCAGAATCAGACAAGGCATTGGTTCGTCATCTCTCAAGGACTGTGACAACGTCATTAATACACCTATTCTCACAAGCTACCAGAACTATCTCGACTACTACAAGTGCATCAACGCCAAAGGCGAGGACTTTGCGCCTTGCAAGCAGTTCTATAAAGCATTTCATTCATTATGTCCAAGTGAGTAATCAAGTCCCTATTTTGCGCACTATTCTAATCGTCGCTTTTAGATGCATGGGTAGGTTTTCGCACCTGGTAGGCGCTATGACAATGGCTCACCTTAATGGTAACCCACAGATTGAGAAATTTGATGAACAGAGAGAGGCAGGCGCGTTTCCTGCTTCCCTCGATCCTTGATAGATGCTCGGCTCTGTAGCATATTTGGGAGTAACAGAAGGCGAATTATAGCTCGATGGATTTTATTTCTGATGCAACTGGCTCGAGCTTGCATCATTGTGTCTCGAGTCCAATCTGCAACATCTCTAAGTATATGGACACTTGGAGTTATCCCTGGAGCATTCTGAGTCAGACAACCTCTGTCCAATGGAGGCGAACTAAGGCAGCTCTCCACCTGCATCGTAGTAACATCCATCATTTTTCCTCGATGAGCGTAGAGACAAACCAAATTAGGGGGTGTCACTGCAGAATCACATGAGGCATGCCAGTTTACAGATTGCAATCAAGGCTATAGGAGACCACCAGCCTATAATAGTTTCAGTTGCTCAATGACAGCGTTACTTCATGGTGAAGAAAACTCCCGATCTGAGAAATTGGGATATCTTAGAAGCTGAGAGACATGAAGCCATGTGAAAGATACAAGATCAGTTTTTTGAATATACAAGAGGTTATAGCTTATAGAGTACATATACTACGTACAAAGCTCTGTCTGCTCAAGTTGACAACTTGTGTGGTGAGTCCGTCTAAGGTGGTGGAAACAATGTTATGCACCCTTTGCTTTTGCGGCCATGATATCACGTTCTAAATCAGCTAAAAATTCATCAGCAGACTGAGATTGACCAGGCTTCTGTTCAGTGCTGGGTTTTGAGCGTTTGAGTGGGGCGGAAGTTCTTCCCCCTTCTCTTGTGCCTGTCGAAACCGTCGCCAAGTCATTAGATGGCATGGTCAATGGGCCTTTGACTCTCCGTCTCTTAGCTTCGACAGCTTTCCGCCTTTCCTCGATCTCTCGCTTGCGTTTGTCCAACCCAGGTCTAACCTCTTTCCCTGAACCCGCGCCCAACTCCTCCCGTGCCTTTCCTGTCTCCATTCTACTCCGTTTGAGCTCCTCCATCTGTTTCTGCCGTGTCTCTTCGTCTTTTGAGAACCGATAGAACCCGGCGCCTTGCGGTCGCACTTCCTTCGTTGCATCATAGTGTGTGGCAAGATTAGAGTCTTCTTTGACAGCAGCTTGGACAGCAGCAATCTTTTCCGCAGACTGTTCATATACCGGGAAATGATTGGTATCACCATCTAAGCGTGAACGAGCTATAAGGATATACGCTTAGGAAAAAAACACGATAGGCTCAACAGATGAGGTATGGACTAGGAGATCAAGGTTAAGAGACTGTCACAAGGAAGAAAAGGGTGAATGAACATACTCGTCTTCTTGTTTAGGATCTTTATCCAACGGCCATTGTAAGTTTCGAGGAACTTCGCTACGTCGTGCAGTTCGCATGCGTCCGAATTCATCCTCGTATCCCACGACGGGGTCATCCTCAGTAACGCTGGTTATAAATGGAGGTGATCTGCTGACGCTAACCACATGCATACCTCATCCAAACGTACGGGAACTGTAAGAGATTCGTCGACATCCTCGCTACTAGCTGATTCATATTCCTCTTCTTCCGCTTTCCTATCAAACTTTCTGGGCATCGTGGTTTAATCAAATATACCACAATATATCGCTGAATACTTACGTCGACGAGTAACAAATCATACTCCTTTTCACTTAACCCTGCAGTTTTTCCTTTCTTCAGCTTTTCATACTGCGCTGCCTTACGCTCCAGAGCGTCCTTGGCTATATCCAAGGTGGGCTTGCTGGCCAGGGACCATTCCAAATCACGAGCGTTCCGCAATGCAACACCCTTATTCGGCCGAGTCCATATAGTAGATTTCTAACAAATGTCAGTTTAAACAAATGGTTTCGGTATGTATAAGGCGACTCACAAACCTTGTCTGGTCTTTTGACTCCTCCTCTAACGACCGTTTCCTTTCCAAGGGCGCGAATCTGTGCGAACTCAGCCTCTTGTTTGGATAGTTGAGCCTTGAGGTCCAAGAATGATGATGTTGAAGGAGCCATTGGTCACGTCATGTGACTAGTGTCACGAGAGTGCCACAGGTACTTAATTTTGATCTAAATTATTTGCGGTAATTTGCGGTAATTTTTACATAGAGGATATATATCTTTAAGAGGTCGGATGCTTCTTTTGTTTTGAACTCACTCTTATTCGAATTGCGCTTTTCGTGGGCTTCCCTAACATTATGTCGACTTTGGCATGCTTTGTACCTTTCTGTCAGAAATAGTCACAGCGATTGCTTTCTTCGATGGTGGAGAATGTGTGAGGACAGGCTAGCCATGGCTTGAATTAACTCTCAAGGTCTCAGGGTTCAAGCGAATATGCAAGGTGCCGTTGGGATGGCATAGTCGGCTTTTCATGACCACTCCGGTTCAGCACAGCATAAGGTATCGCCCTAGTCGATCGAGAGAGCTCCCTCCCGGGTTGGTTTAGAATGCATGAATGACATTACTATTCTTCCGCCTTGGGGCCAGAGAGCTCCTATTCTCGCAAGGTATCAAATTTGGAGGGCTAGCTCCTTTTGCTCTGGCAGCGCGCCAGAATGAATCAAGAATTAGGAAATGACGTGCCGCAGCACCTGTATTGGAGATTTCGGTGAGCGGGGAGCTTTCATAGCATTCGTGGCTGGATGACAAATCGGCGTCTCGGACACTGCCGAAGTTCGTTACTGCGACCACAGCCTTCGTTTTCCTTCCGAAACAGTGAACAGAGTTGTTCTCAGCAAGCCACAACATCCTTACAACTTGACGCGTCCAAAATCCAGCTGAAGTCCAACAGAACGTGAAGCCCGGGACCACATCATGTCGTTGCTGGACACAATCAAAGACACTGTGACCAAACTGATACCACAGAAGGAAGAGCCTCTTCCTAAACCAGGGATGGGAAGTTTGGTGCATGAAGAAGACGTATGTATTTGCCTATTCATTCATATATTTGATATGGATAGCAACCCTATCAGATGATTGTCTCCAAACCTGCCATTGTGTGCTATGCCAGCGAAATATTTTTCTCCTTCCTTGCAATGTGTTGTTTTGCTAGTGTGGCTTCCTTTCAAGCTAAGTGGGGAGTTGGGCCATGTTAGTGCACTCAGTTTCTCCAAACGCTTATCTGTCGCCAATGATACTTTGCAGCTGGCCTGTCTGTATTCGCAATATTTATAGCATTGCTTGGCCTTTTCCTTTCCACCTTCATGCTATCGGTACCTGTCGTTTACGAAAAGTATGACAAACTTGTCCGACTTGCGCGAGCGATGAAGGAAGTTCGAGTAGGATTTATTCTCGCTGGCACAGGACTTTCCTTGACGTTCTTAATCAGGTCTTTTGTTCTATCTCAGTGACGTATATATCCAGCTAACATCTGTTCTCAGCTTCATCGCAACCATCTCAGGTAACGGAAAGCAGTGCTTCTTGCCTCGGAGGGAGCTATGCTAACTCATAATCGCTAGCTTGGACTGAGCCCGGATGCAAGAATCCGAACAACGACCCTAACGCCAGTAAAGGGGATGGTTTCAAGAATGGCCTGTCAGGCTGGTGTTCGACCAAGAAAGCTGGCGCAATCTTTTTCTGGCTCTCCACCAGTCGGTATTTTTCTAACCAACGATTGAATAATGCTAATATGGGGTTTTCATTAGTATTTTGGATAGGAACTATGTCGATCCTTGTACTCGACTGGAGATCTGGCGAATCCAGCTTGCGACGAGATCCAAACTTCAACCCACCTGCTGAAATGCGTGCACACGAAGACGATGACGACGATGACGACGAATCACGCTACAACCACATCCCCTCGGCTGCATCTCAGCTTCCCCCCCTCCGCCGCACTACAGCCGAGGAAGTTTCTTCACCGTTTAGTGATGACCATCGATACCGTCCAGACGTAGAACCCAAATCTCGCCCCAGCATTGATGCATACGGTGCTTTCTCGGATCCTGCGCCGACTGGATTTGATGCAGCGCCCGTGTCTCCTGGTGTCAGTCGGACAATGCAATATGCTGATCCATATGCTGCTGTCCGAGCCAATCTGGGGAATGCAGCGCCCCAGATCCCACCACCACCTACGTATGAATACCAAGGTATGCCTTTTTTCAAATGATATCAAACTTAATATTTTCACATGCAAGAGCTCACGGAATTTTATTTGTAGGATATCGCTAACAAAATATTACTGCCTTTTCCCCCCACTTGCCCTCTATCTATTTTATCTTAACATTTTTCACGATCTACACATGTACCGTGGACCTTACTCGTACGTTCTCATGCATATTGTATGTATCAGTCGTGAATGTGACACGACGAGTAGTTGATGTACGTAGTTAGCCTGGGAACAATAATTTTGTGCGGGCGTCTCATTTGGAAAGCCGCTGCATGTCTAGCTCAGAGGACGAAGACCGCATTGTTTCTCCCTCATCTTCACCTTATAAACAGCGCGTGTCGAAGACTGCCCATACAAGTGATTCAGGAACAAGCCTCTTGTCGAACGTTTTATCTTTCGTTTCGCGTGAAATCACTGAATTTGTCGTAAATGCGGCTGGCGTCGCTGAGGTTCGTCTCATGCCATTTTAGATTTTTTATTGATATTTTATTGGATTGAAAAGTCCTCAGTGTCACAACCTGTCGCAGGTCCATCGCGTGAACATACTACCGAGAAGAGGCATAGACGACATTTCACCTCGTCACACTCGCGACATGACAACCGCGCGTCGAAACGCGTCAGAAGGAACACTGAGGATCACCTTTATACTTTCAATTCTCAACGTGACCGTAAGGTGGATGTAGTAGACCCTGGTAAGCTCGTTGATATTGTGAACAATCGACCTGGTCGGCCTTAACTCTCGAGGTCTCTTTGGATCGCCAGGACAATATACGCGTCCGTCACACGCTCTCCCCGCACGGCCTCATCGAAGAACACCTTTAAGTATGCCGGGATCTTTGTTCTCACGATCACCGACACCAGACGACTATGCAACCGCTCGTCATGTCCGATTTGCTTCAAGTACCGCCAGTCCTGTATCGCATTATCGGCGTCCTATGAAGCGAGGAATTTTACAGGTTGAAACCATAGAACAGCAACACGATGGATCCATGCAAGAGGAGGAGAAAAGTGAAGAGGAGGAAGGTGAAGAGGAGGAAGGTGAAGAGGAGGAGGAAGGTGAAGAGGAGGAGGAAGGTGAAGAGGAGGAGGAAGGCGAAGAGGAGGAAGAAGGTGACGAACGGTATGAGGCACAAGGCTCTCTCCCTCGTAGTGATGACGACTACGAAAGTCATTCCCCGTCAGATTTACCCTCGCCTAACCGTGGAGACGGTAACAGGTATTTGTCCTCACCTTCCAAACGCTCGGCGTCTGCCGTTGCAGGGCCATCATCACATCCCTTACCAGCGACACCATTTCGCCCTCCGTCGATCAAGTCCGTCAAGGATGTAGTAGCAATACTCCACGGTGATTCCCCGTCGCAACCAGCTGCAATCGACCGGAGTGCCAAGGGAAAAGGAAAGATGCGAGAGGTTGAGGTGGAACCACAATTACCGTGGCCCATAGCAGACAAGGGTAAGGGGAAAGAGCCAGCTGCACAACCAACAGGTGCCATATACAGTGTTTATTCAAATGTGGTCTCTGGTGAAGGCGCTCGTAGAATGGTCACTCCAAAACACGGCACAAAGATCGTGGCATCTGCAGAGGACTTGAAGGATAGTCATCCAACAATTGACGAAGAAGCGGCAAGAAAACGAATCCGAGAGCTCGAAGAGAGGGTCAGAAGCTTGGAAGATGAAGTGCTTCAATCTCTCTTTATCCACGTATTTCAAACATTCATCTAATTTCTCATGCTCATAGCTCGCCAAAAGGCCTCGGCATGGAGAGAATATGCCACCACCTCCGCCACCACCTCCGCCCCCTCCGCCTCCTTTGCTTTTGGATTCGACATCGCGCAAATCGCATTCATCTTCACTCCGTCGAGCTCCTGGTGTTAACAGTGTCCTCGCATCTTTGCGAGCTGGATTAAAGGTATGTCTCAACTCAACGCTAGATAATACTACAGAGCAATGAGCCTTCCTGCCTCCAGACACCAAATATGCCAGACACTTTGAAAACTATCCCGAAGAACAGGTTGCCCACGGTTCCTGCTGATAAGATGGAAGAATTCTTGAGCGAGCTTAAAACCGTTAAACTACGCAGGGTTGGAAGCGGAAACAGCTTGAGTCAGAGTACCGCAAATAGTTCGTCCGGTTTGGAACACAGCCAGACTTCAAGTCAAGGAAGCTCTTTCTTGGAGGATCGTTCCATTATTGGTTATAAGAGAAAAAGAGCTGATAGCGGTAAGGAGGTTCAAAATGTATTTGGTGAGTCGGCTCGCCACCGATATCCAACAAGGTTTCATTCGTTGTGTAGTTACGTCCATGAAACGCCGTTTTATGGCCTCATCTCAAACGCCCACTGCTTCATCCTCCGTGGCGTCGACCTCTTCGACGCGTTTATCACTTCCACGACGTCAACCTTCTACCTTGCCTCACCACTATAGTTCCACAATACCTGCCATACCCCCAGAAGTTGATGCGACTACACCGTCACTTTGCAGCGACAATGACAATGAAGCTGAGGACAGAGCTCCCTTGACGCCGCCCTTGTTGCCGTCAAAACCTGGAGTTAGTCGTGTAGCTGACCGCTTCGTAACTCGACAAACTACTTGTGCTCCAGCTTCTGAAAAGGATTCAGTCGAGGTGCGGGCGCCTCGAGAACGACTTCTGGAACGTGAAATCCGTCACCCGCCTCCCCAGGCACTGAAGCACCAAGAATCGATACCTCCCTCCGCGCAGCTTCCTGCCGTAAACCGCTCTCTTCCATCAACAAGTACTGAGCAAGCATCTGGACGGCAATTGACTCGCCCGGCGGGAGCTGTGGACGATCCTTTCTCTCGCCGACCACCTTCCTCGCCGATGGTGCCTGAGACACCACGTAGACCGCGGCCTCCGGGACGTGTCCGTAGTGGATCAAAACACGATACACGTCGTTCAATTCGCAGTCTCAATTCTAGCTCGCCAGGTAACGCAGATAAAGATGAAACACACTCTCTGTCTTTCGCTCCTCCAGATGAGTCTACACCTGCTCTGGAACCGGTGGGTAAACGACCTCATACTCGGGGCCAAGCCTCCCGAAAACAAGAAGTTGTGACACTTGATGAGGAAATTCGAAGAGTGGATCCCAGCTATAGCGAAGAAGAACGCGCTGTAAGCAGGGCAGAAGCAAAGGGACGACAATCGAGCTACAGCGATGAGGAACGCGTTGTGAGTAAGACAGAAGCACAAAGACGGCAGTCGAGCTACAGTGATGAAGAGCGCGCTATGAGCAGGGCAGAAGCTCAGAGGCGACAGTCAAGCTATACCGATGAAGAAAGTCTTTTGCAAGAGTTGGAGAGTGGCGTGTTAGTTGGTGTTGGCCGTAGGAGTAAGCGTCTAGGTTTCTTGGCTCATGGGGGTGCAGGTGGAGAACCGGTCTTGATGGGAGTTGGGTATGTGGAAGGTGCAATGGCTGAAGAAGAGATATTTGAGGAACAACGGACGAAGGAAGCAGGAGTCGGCAAGGGGAAAAGAAAGGCCAAATCTAATCCCGGCGGGAAACGCAGGCCAAAGCGTTAAGGACTGTGGTCATATAATATAGTAAAGGGATGTACACCTGACATTGTTTTCTTTCCTTCTTGCTCACATTGTCTTGGAATGGTTGCGATGTATCTGTATTTTCCTTGGAATATGTTTCATTAATAATGTAATCATTAGCTGCGGACGGAGGCCATCAAGAGTATTAAAGTGCCAGCACCGAAATTGATTTAAAATGTCTGGGAAGACTTCTAGAATGCCACTTGTGCAATGGGGACATTTGCAAAAACCACAATAGTGTATAATCGCCTAGCAACCCACCATGATAGTTGATATATCCACTGGGGGCTTGTGTGTGAAGCAAAAGCAGGCAGTGAATGAATGTGCTGCTAGATGTTGTCATCCGTCGTGATCCCAACGTCGGGCAGACGACAAGGGTTCAAGCTTAATAAGACCTTGTTCACATAAAGGAGGAACTGAGGGGAATTCGATAGATTAACGCTGTTGTCAACGAACGAAGAAACATATAAATATCAATATACGTATTTGAACCATCATAGAACGTACCTATCATTGAAACAAGTGATTATTTTCAGGTATGAAGTGTATGAAGGTCTGAGAACAACTGGAACAGGGCAGTGCAGAACCAGCCGCTGGGGCACCGGCATACTGCCAGTGATAATAGGAAGCACTATTTTTTATATAGGTGTAAGTCCTTTTACTCACCAGACAGTGAAATTTCCGGCATGAGGTTAACGTCATGGGAAAATATCTCCTTACCTTAACTAAGAAAGCTAGCATACGTGTTCTTAAGAGCCTCAATGAGCCGACCACCACATAGGGTTTGATAGAAAACTAACTTTGATCAAAACATGAACAAGAACACAGGAAGAAAGATAACCCTTACGAACTATGACAGGTTATGTCAACAGTGTACCCATTAGGCATAGCAAAGTTCCCTCCATATTGTTCCGCAGCCGGAAACCATGGGGACACCCCATGCGGAGCAGAACCTAGCGACATTAACAAGAGTGAATAGAGAGCATAGTTGACAATTTAAGCTTCCCATCGGGCAGCAAATAGGACCCGACCTTATGCTTTGCGCGGCGCTGCTTCAGTAGTATCTTCTACATCGTAGAAAGGGTAGTTTAGTTCTCAGGAAATGGTCTCAGGGGAATTATACAATGCAGCCCGAGCCTTGGTTCTCATCTGGCTCGACGGTGGGCAAGAGAGCAATGTTAGAATTTATTTTTTGTTTTTCGGAAAGCATGCCAGTGTTGGGGGACTCCGTATGAGTTAGCCAAAGCATATGCCGATCGCCGCTTCTTTTTTTATCATGAATGTATTCTGAGTTGATGTCGCTGGCTAAGACATATACCGCTTCGAGCGGCACAACCACAACGAGGGAGAAGGAAGCGCGCAAAAATGTTGGTTAATCTTGGACAACTTGACGCAGTTACTCCTTCGCGAGTATGTTTTGTCAGTCGTAGAGCAACGTCTGAATCCCTTCATGGGGATAGCCCCACCCAAATTGCCTGCCAAGAGTCTAGCCCATTAGTTACCAACAAACGCAAAGATGGTTGGATTTGGAACCGGAACTGTGGCAGTTGAGAGGCCACATAAATAGCCGATATCAGGGGGTAGCTCGTGGTGACAGTAAGAAACGGAGAGATTGCAACATGAGACACTGGTGTAAGGGTTGTGCGAACCGGAGTTCCGGGGAGAAACTTGTTCGAAAGCGAGTTACCCTGTGGCGGATGTGGAGCCAAAGGCAACTGGTGCAACCAAGAAGGACCAAGAGGAACCAGCTGTCAGATATGGCAATATCTTTGACTTTGTACCCGCTGATTGATGTGCTGGAGGCGAGATACAGGCATGGGAAAACAAAGTTATGTCATCGTTGCTTGGACAATCACAACAACAACACACACCCACCCTGCACGTTCGAGATATACGCACCCACACTGCCTGTTCCCCTTCATCTTCGTCTTCTCTTCTCGTGAGTCTCCGTTCCTTCCCTTTGACTCTGTGCGGCTAACAATACCATATA
>QMFG01017637.1:0-11600 GCA_003314545.1 Ramaria sp. MG151
TACCAGAATAAGCAATATTCTTGAGCAACATTTGGAAAGAATTCATTTTTTAGGTGATCCCCAACAGTCCCATCCATCAAGTTCCTTGAATCTCTCTATTAATGTTGAATGAAACAATGTCTGATCACAATATTTTCTTAGAAAGAAGCACCCTGACTATCCCCATCACTATCCCTATCTTTCCAAGGAACTCAATGCCTGAGGCTGTTATAGCTTCCAGAGCTTATGGTGACAAGCAATACCATTAGACTCTATGGTCTGAGCATCCTCAACATTCAGGATCATCATCTGAAGGATTAGCACAAAGTTGTCCTTACCTGAAGAGTCATGTGATTCAGAAATATGTTTCAGGTATTTCTGATCTGTTGTTCTTTTTCTCCATTCACAATTTTCCTATCCCCCTTGTTTTTTCATCCCTATTACTTTCAATTAGCATACATGTACCTTACCTACCTTCTGATCCTCATGGACTCTTTCCCATTCACTCTCTCTTCCAAACAATTTGGTATACAGGTAGCACTTTCACATGTGTGTTCCCTAGTTCAATTATTGTACATCTACTTGTTTGCTTTCCTCAAATCTGTCGACTTGTCGTGAACTACCCCAAACAAAAGTCTTTGGACAAATACACCTTTGAGTGAGTACCCAAATATCATTCACATTAGTCTAGACATGCTTTGAACCAATGTAACATTGTTGACTGTGGCTGACATGGACATGCAAAGTCCATTCAGCTCATGAGATAGAATCCCTTGAGAATATCTATCTTTTCAAAACTATACATCCCTTTGCAAATGTTCCAAAGGTCTTTTGCTTTTGCTGTAGGACTCTGATTCATTTTTGAATATCATTTAATTATCATATATAACATCTCTGATTGTTTAACTAACATTGCAACCATCTACAACTCACCACTTATAATTCAATTCTGACAACTTACTCATCATTTATAACCCAAACACCATCACTTCAGAGATCCACAAATCATTCAGGGATGTTTTAGATAGATGATCAATAACTGTTATATAGTATATTCAAATTGATGCTTACATAATCATAGGATCACATCATGGAGACACAAGCCCACAAGACCATATAACATAGGCACAGGCACCCAGATATACATGTAACAGGGTTCAATACCCTAGCAATATATTCCTAAAATAACACAAACACTAACAGCCCTATCCCCTGTTATTGTATATTTGAACTTCCACTTACATAATCACAGGATCACATCATGAAGACATGAGCCCAGGACAATGCACAACACAGGCATAGATGCTCACACACTTGCAACAGGGTTCAACACCCTAGCAGCACATTTTAAAATACAACATGCTGGGAACAGGCTTCCTACTGTTTCGACATGTACACAGGGCTCTGTAGCCTGACAATCGCGCAGAGCGGCTGAGGCGGCCGAACAGGGCCTTAAGTTCACCCATTCTTACTTTGACAACATTGAGTCCGTTTTCCACGTGCTGTGTTACTTGGCAATTTGTTATCCTGTCTCCGGGTCGCCAAAGCCGAAAGATATTCCTTCCTCTGGCTCAGAGTGGTTCACAAAATCCAGGGGATGGAAAATAAAGTCAGCTATGATGACCAAGCGTGCTTTCTCTTGGTCAATCGATGATTCTTTCCAACCCCCGGTCTCTGAACTCTTGATGTGCCTACACGGCTTATTCCATGCGTATACTATAAACTCCACGAATTCCGATTCCGATTTGTGTCCTGATCCAGAGGGAGCATACGATGACGTTCTACGCTGTCTCAATGATACCATCGACGTTCTGAGGGCATACAAGCCTGTATCGAGTTCTGGACTTGGAGCAACCTCAACATACACCCGGGAAGTCATCCCGCTACAACACGGTGTCGCCTTTGACGAAACTGCATCTCAAGATCCAGATAGCGGTCCTCGAGAGTCCATTTCCAAGGGGAGTCGTCATCTCTCCGAACATACGTTCTCCACGAGCCATGTAGCTGAACAACGTCCCGGGAAACGAATGAGGACCCCACACCCGGATCATCTAAACGGATTAAGGCAGACATTCACTAGGATATCATGGTTTCCGCATTCCCTTTTTGTGGTCTCGAGGTAGACTACGAGACTGGGAGGTTTGATATAATTGGCATGGGCCGTCAGAATTTACGAGAAGAACCTCAGGAATACGTACTGGGATAGTAACTCGGGGGCTTGTCGTGTGGCGTCTTTCTCGATTGGCTGCAAGCGTCCTCATAATCTTCTTTCTCGCCAGGATAGTTGCTCTTCTCTTGAAGGATGGTAGCGATTTGTCTTCATGTCTGTCAATATTCCCCTCATGACCCGAAGTTGTAATCCTATCTTGCGTTTCCCTGCTGAGATCATCGATAGCGTCACAAACATGAGGCATCAAATGCATCGAGTCATACATGTCCTCATGATTAACGAATAGAGGGAGCTCGTCTCTGCTATCTGCAAGCAAAGCTTGTACGAGTATGTGTCTGAACACAGAGTGTAGTCGCCCTAGAAATGTTTGGAAAGGATTCCCTAACCGCGGGTCCATTACCCAGCGAAATTTGGTGAAGATGAAGCCTTTCTTGAAATCAAAAGCAGGTGTATTGTCCCAATCATCAAATGGAGGCGGCAAGCCTGATTCCGAAAATTTAGCGCCCATGTTCTTTCGTGCTATATAAAGGATTGAATGATAGAAAGACTCCAAGTTGTCAGGCTTGTGTGAGGATCATTACCATCAAGCGCATTGACATAAACACGTACGTGCCCTGTCGTGAAAAATGCTTCGAATTAATAGCAGACGATCTCAGCTCAATTGGCTACGCACAATTTTCCTTTTCGTAGAATATGGTGAGGTATCTGCCACTCGGATAGCGTGATCATAATCAATAAGAATCCCCAGGTTGCCTTCCTCGCCCTCTCGGTATATCAGTATATTCCCCGGCTTGATGTGTTGATAGGTAATGTTGCGCAAGGGGGTAATTATTAAAAATAACTAGACAACAGTTAGCTCCTCAGTGTAGACAAACACTGATAGTATTACCTAGACAACAGTTAGCTAGAGAATAATTAGCTGCTATGTCTAAAGGTAAAAAACCGGTGGGCTTACCTCCTCAGTGTAGACAAACACTGAGGAGCCGCCCCAATTAGCGCCGCCCCATTCCTAAGTGCAGCGCCGGCACTTCTATCTAAGCATTATACAAATCATAACTAGAGTTGACTATGTAAGTAGTAGAATGAGTATGAAGAATTGAAATGTAACTAGAGGATACTTGATATCCTCAACATGATGTCCCGATGAAGAATCCCTGCAACTGAGTGCATCCTACGATGTGCTAACGTAAGCCGTGACTACGTGAAAACATATAATGATCAAGCAACGCACCTTGAAGAGCATCGTGATACGCTAAAAAAAGCTCTCTCCTGCTGGAGAACTTCTCTAAGGGCTTCCCATAGGGTGTTAAAACGAGCCGTGTATGCAATTTTCCGATTCCCAGTTGACATTGCCTGTCGGTTGTTGAGGATAGTGACTGGTCGCTGCCTGCCAGCCTCTCCCTTTATACGAACCTCCTCCAAGTGTCGTAACAGTGTAACTTTGAAAATTCCACAGCTTTGGGCATGAGCCAGGAGGGATGTTTCTGATTCCTTCCCTTCCAGTTCCTCACCAGACACCCAAGCTTCCTTTGATGACGGATTCTTTCATATCTTCCAAATCCGCCGCTGCAAAACAAATAGTGCCATGGCCGAAGATATGGGCCATGTAATAAATTGTGGAGAAGATAGTGTATTTGACCTCCCGAGTCCTTCGTCCTCCCAACTACCTCCCTGGTTTGTAGCCGCCGGTACACCCTGTCCTTGAACAGGCTCGTATCCAAACACAAGCGTTGCACATCATGCGAAGCGAGTCCGGTGATGATTGCGCAAAATTGCTAGGGATTAGAATGATGGTCGAGTGAAGGGGAGGATGTCACACCCGAGTGGTCAAACAGGTAAACTACAAGCGTCTGTTGAGAAATAACGACTCCAGAGGCATATCTGCGATTGTACTGGCAAGCAAGCAAATATTGCACGTTGTCGCTTGAGAAATCCCGGGTGAATGTTGTATCCTGCGCCTCGAGCCTAATCGCTATAGGGGATATTCCTGATGCATATTGTTTATATGGGCAGGACTCCTTGGAAGTTAGAAAATGCCTTCCTGAGCCTGCGCTGAGAAGAGAAAGTCGAATCCGATGTTCCAGTTGAGGCTCAAGACCTTTCGAGGTGTTTAGAGACAGCCAGCGATTTCCATGATGATCGTCCAACAAGTTGAATTTATCGAGCAGGATATTGACAATATTATTCAAGGGAGTATAAAACCTAGAGGCTGGAATAGGATTTGAAGGAATACCCGTCCATCTTTTCCGGCTGTAAAGACCTTTTCTGGACTTGGCGAATGTTTCACATATGTAGCTATCGAGTGGAAAGAATTTGGCGAGAAGTCGGCATCTTCAGTCCATGCGCCTTGCAAGTTCTAGTAGGAGCTATAAGTGCGTCCAAAGAATTTGTTGAATTATGTCCTCCGAGTGATGGCCTGTCTTCGAAGGCCATCGAGAGAAGAAAAGACTCGGGGATATTCCCACGGCCATGTTTCGGCGGCATTTCCTACTCCGCCAGCAATATGATTACATCATCCACAAAACCTGAATCTTCTTCGTGTGTTCTATGCTTACTCGGTTGTGACAGATGGCTGAGCAAGTCTGGTTGCGATGCCAGTCTTTTGCACGACTCGGACAGGGGCCGTGCTCAAGCCAGCGCAAGCATATGTACAAAGGAACTAAGATATAAATTTCTCGGAAAGGGGACAGGGTGGGTGTGAAAAAAGGTGCTTGTTTATGGCTAGCGAGAGTGAGAAAGACGCAATGAAGAGGTAGGGGGAAAAACTAATCATATAAATACTACATTGCGGGGATAGCCACGTGACTCGTGTCGTAGACCCACCCTGGACAATGCTGGTTTTGTCCCACACCATGATGATGCTTACATGTGTGGACAAAGTAGCCACTCAATAGCTTCCGCCGGACATTTATCTGCTTAAGCAGGGAACAAATTATCCAGCTTTTTTAACAAATGGTGCTTTGACACATCAAACTGTCACGATGAATGAAACACTCTAAACGCATTGGCAGTCATAGGAGACATCGATGTGACGAACAGGTCATTGTAAATAAATAACCAAACTTCTCCAGAGTCCACGGAGCTATAATAGAATAAACTAAGATAGAAAGGAATTGTCGGTTAACGGTCACTATTATTGGCTATTCTTCGCGTTCTGTATGGAGTTACCGACAACTGTGGTGAGGTGGTGGGCACCGAGTGCTTTTACCGTTGTCGCACCTCAGCGCTTCTAGACAAAGATCCTATAAACTCGTTAGTTCCTAATTCGACATCTAAATCCACCGCGCACTTGCAACAGGACCAAAAGTTTCTGTATCTCCCACGCATCCAGCGGCCCAGGGGAACTCCTCCAGCTCTATCCCTGCACCTGTGGTCATCTGTGGATCTTCCTGATTCTCCACTGCTTCTGGTTCCTCTTTACCGAGAAATCGAGTTAAGTATGTGTTCCCAAACTCCTCTACTACGGCATTGTGAACCTTCTGTGCCGCTACTCTGAAACTGCCAACCGGAAGGGAAGGTGATGAAGAGCTTCCATTAGCGTGACGGTTTCGTTCCTGGAGAGCAAGATGGAAGCGGCAGATAACGATGACCGAAAGACTGTATGTATGATTAATTAAGGCATGTACATATGATAATTTGGTAAAGGTACCAGTTCTGCATAGGATTCAATATCGGGGCAAGGCTTGCCTGATTACCCAATCGCAATGAAATCAAATTCCATGTCATAGCCATCGATAATCACTCACCCTTAAGACCTGGAATAAAAGAGGGACGTTAAGTCAACGTTGCCAATTCAATAGTGGCAATACCTTGTTTGTGATAGTATTAGCAAGATTAATTGTAAGCACAAATCTAGCCAGCTTTCAGATGAATCAATATAATCGGAGTAGTAAACTTGTACCCATATCTGACAAAGCCTTGTTGAGACCTATGAGTTTTTATTTCGCTACTGGAGAAAGATCCTTACCTTGATGAATCAGCAAACCAGTGAGTGATTTGTTGTCCCATATTTCAACCCCACGTTTAAGCTTCATGGTTTCGATGGTGTTTTGAAGTGTCACCACCACAACTCCAGTTTCATATAATATTGATAAAACACCGTTGATAGTCCCCACTTGTGTGAAGCTTTAGAGCCACTTTACAGGGAGAAGTCGGGTCTCTTACATCTATAAGACTGGTGAGTATAATGCGAGCAAAATCTGTGATGATATTTACAAATTGATTGTGTTCAGCTGTGAGCTAGTAATATTGCAACTATTGAGAACAGATGGATACTATAATTGGTTGTCAGTAATATCTTATATATAATAATGCTTCAGAGATATACCATTTGAGTTGTAAAAACACTAAGAAATAGGAGTCCGAGGACTCCTAAGACAATTTGACTCTGACGGGAGATTGCATACGCCCGTGCCATCAGAAGACCTAAATGTCATAATTGGATTAATTATATTTCCTTCCAGGCATCAAAGCTTTCTCACCCTGTCCCCCTAACAGAGGCAAGAAATTCAGAGCGCCCAAAAAGTAAACCATGTCGTTGCATATTCTTTCAGGATGTGAGTCTTCCAAATCTATGTCAGAAGTTTAAAACGTACTGCGTATAACTATTAGTGAGCAAAAGTATTACGGATAAAAGCCAAAAAATCCACACCTGAAGTGGCACAGTAGCAGCATTTAGATAGATATATCCCAGCAATACAAGTGGCGATGGGTACCGAGCCATGATGTAGAGAATGGAGCCTAGTTTAATTTTTCTGTGCCAAATATGCTTGATTTCCGATGGCAGCGTGAGGAAGGTGTCATACACAAGCAGCGCTAATGTAACGCATGGAATTAATATTCCACCATCACTAGGGTCATATAAACTTACCGAGAGCAGCGACGTTGACATAGATGAAGGCCACGCTGAGATCACTAGTGAGATTTGCATCTTGGTCGATGCGGATGACCTACATGTCCGACTGTGCCTGGATGATGGCTGCAGCGTCTGGTTGAGACATAATGGTAGAAGGAATGGCGATATATAAAACCGAGTGTAGTTAGAGTAGTAGCGTAAGGTGAAAGGGCATATATACCGTACTGGCCCCACATACTGCCACCATCATAGGATATCTTACAAAATCATATTACAATGGCTAATCACAGCTAAGACGCGGGTTGATCCACCGCTTTCACAGGCGAACACGCATCAGCAGTACCTCCATGTCCCAGTGAGCAACTGAGATGGTCTGTCCTACTGATGTTCATTATGTATTGATGACGCAATTGATGTATACCCTAACAATTTCAGACAGGAGACTGACTAGATCGTTCCGCGGTCTCCTGGACTAGAGAGGAACGTAGGGATGACTGCCATATTACATTACCCGGTGTCTCTGTGCCACGGTTTGTGCCATCTGAACATTCTCGGAGGGATCGCTCAGTTTTGTTATGAAGGTGGGACCATGTGAGTACAATATCACGAGAAGAACGGACAAAAGGAGTGATGTAGCGAAGAAATATTTCGCGTCCCAGAGATCAGTGCATTACATCTCAGTTCCCTATTGGAATGGTATACAAATAGCTAAAAATAGGAAGAGAGCCGGAAGTGAGATCAGATCATTGGGATTGAATCTACAAGGGAAACTCGGGACGGGAAACTCGGTGATACATACGGCGGCAGTTCAACGCAGTTAGAAGTGTATAAAAATGGTACACAAACTACTGAGAAAATATAAAAGAAGGGTCTCGAGTTGCTAACAGTAGCACAGCCTGTAATAAAATTCTCTAGTCTAGTATTTAGACTCTATATTACTACCACAGTCCAATTTTTAAGCTTCCCGGAGTAGAGCCGTCGCCACTATGAAACGCCACGTTTATGGATAAGGTCTGAGCCATTTCCATGACAGCGTAGTCCTGAGAGAATTCGTTTAGAAAAAAAGTAGATATCCTGCTAACATTGCATCCCACTCGTACAGCCGTTAGTGACTTGGATGACGCTCAATCAATAAGAACTAATTGGGCTCAAGAGACATGTTTATGCATAGTCATTTCCGAGGTTGTGCCGCCTGTGATGTCTACAGAAAGGCGACTACAGTGCCTTCATCATTTCTTCCCTGGTGGGCGGGGAGGAACATTTACAACAGGAAACCTGTGATATATTGTAAATGGCTTTAGGCGCTCGGTATAATTTGGCAGAGCTTCTCCTTGAGCGCTTTCGGTGACACCGTATGACGTCAAGTTCCTGCCAGCAGTTACTGTGAAATGCAATCAGCATAATTTCCATCATACCCCTTCATGGAATGCACTGATCTGATGGTACAGTGCCTGCCACTTCCGATTTTGATCTTCGTAGTGCACCAGTTAGCCTGGGACCATCAAGACCAGTTCTTTACTATGGGTTGGCTGCGAACCATTCCGAGAAGAACAGAAGATCAACGCATTCACCGTCTAGCAATCAGTTGTGCTTAGTGACCGTACCTCGTTCCTCGTCATGTAAGGGCACCCTCTAAACCCTTCCAGTGCAGAGGGTCGATTTGGGGGCAGCCGTCTGTGAATAGATTCAGTTTGCGCAAGAGCCAAAGTTTGGTAGGAGGCTGATCCATCAATGTTTTCTGTCAAAGGATTTTATACCAGCTGCACGATGGATCCCCTACTTTTTCACGTACTTGAGCAGCCGCGCATCTTTTCATTGATTAACCTGGCTGACTATGTGATTTTTCAACTAATTCTCGAATCTGTCTTGGGAAGGCAAGCCGTTTTTCCGAGACATAACACGGGCGTGCTGAACTTAGTGACCCTCACCGAAGGGGGATATAATGCATGCACCTTACAATCTGCGGAAAAGATATGATGAAAATGTGATGAAGTTCTCAGGGTGTAGCATCTTCTAGTCTTCTTAGGAACTTCAACATGTGAGAAGACTGGGGAACCTACCCCTGCCATTGCTGCCACATCTACCAGATGTCCGATGTGAAATTGGAGAAATTCAGCCGGGTAGCTGTTCCTTGCCTGCGGATCCTTCTTGTGTGTCCTGAAGAATTATATACCTGAGATGATGGAGCCGCAACAATTAACCGCTCTTCTATTGGCCGGAGAGACAAGACTTGTCGGCTCTATGCTCGAGCACGTTAACTTTTCACATTTTCCAAGTCTTAACGGCGGACCTATCGTACTGCTGGTGGAATCCCACTTGACAGAGGGAGCTAATACATCGTCAGATCACGCCTGTCAGCTCCCGCGAAGATTGAGTCCATTCATATCGACGGCTATCCGAAAATCAATTAGCGCCTCCCAGGGTCCATATGGGACCTGTTGAGTCATTAGATTACTCTTTCAATTCCCCAAACCTTCGCAGTTCATTTCAGTCAGTCTCCGTTGCCCCGCCGCCCCACCCTATCTCTCATTTTCAGTATCCTGTCGGTGAGTGTGTCTCTGATTTTCACCTCAGTGTCCTTTCTTTGAGCTCTGTGCTTCTTATTTTCGCTGATATGGGTCACCCCATCTGTCTCTTATTTTCCCTTTATTTTCACCAAATTTCTGTCCCTCCAATCCCAGATCTATACCCTTTCTTGGTCCTTTGATTCCCATGTCAGCCTATCAGTCCTTTATTTTCCCTTTTTTTCACCTGATATTTGTATTTGCTCTATGGGTTATAGGCATCTGCTCTAATCTGAGCCATTGATGTCAACCTTCAGACAAGAGAGGTAATAAGAAATATAATTGAAATGTTTTTGTATAATTTCTGTATTTTTATTTGATATTTGTTTGATGTTTTATTGAAGTTTGCTGAATGTGCTGAATAGGTGCTAATTTTGTAATCTAAGCAGATATGTATTGAGATGCAGGGGATGCACTGATGCAGGTGCAAATTGTCAGTGCTTAAAGATCATGTATGGTAACACTGTCACAGTCACATATTCAGCCAAGCTCCTGATCTCCAGATCTCTGGATGTCTTAGGCCAATCTCCTGGTCTCTGGATATCTCTGGCCGATCTCTGGACCCCTTAGCCCTCTGGATTGCCGGACTCTTCCAGGAACCTTTATTGTCCTTCCATCTTTGTTTCCCCCCTCTTATCCCAATTTCAACCCCTTTGTTCCTATGTTATGAAAATCCTCTTGACAGTTATGAAATGTATATTAGTTAGATTAGTTATTTCTGGTCCCAATCCCTGTGACCCTAAGCATGAAAACCTGAAACCCTCTTGTATATTCTTCAGTTCTGATATCGACATAATACACCTCATTCCCTAATCTCTCTCTCTCTCTCTATGCTATGACCTGCGATGAACTAAGGCTCCTTTGAACCATCCGGACATTCAGTTTTCTGAAGTACAGGGACAGAACACTGAGTGGGTCAACACACTGTCAGAATCCAAGTAATAGTGGTAGATGTTGTGAATAGATGTTGGGTTAGTAAAAGTGTTCGGAAACATTCCTAATGGTAACAGGATGGTTTTGGAAAGTGAATAGAAATCCTACAGTAAAAGCGAATGACTTTCAGAACGTCTGCGAATGAAGTGCATAGTTCTGAAGAGACAGAGGTTCCGAAAGGATTCTATCTCGTGGATCGAATGAATTTTGCAGTTCATGTCAATCACAGCCAATGATCTTACATTCCTTGAAGTGGATTTAACTAATAAAAGTGGAATTGGAGTGCTTACTCAAAAAGTATAAAGTTGTTGTTGAAGTTGAGTTGGGAGTGAGTTGGCAAGTGTGAGTAGAAAATCAAGTTGACATACAATAATTGAACTATGGAACATACATGCGAATGTGTTTAGCTATATACCAAAGGGTTCAGAAGAGAGGGCGAATGGGAATGAGTCCGTGAGGATCGGAGAGTAATCAAGGTACATGTATACTAATTAAAGGCCATAGAAAACGTAGAATAGTGGTGGAAGGAAAATTGTGAATGTAGAAAAGGATAATCAACCATCACCAACTCTTGAAACATGTTTCTGAATCGCATGGCTCTTCAGGTAAGGATAGCCATGCCTAAATCTTTCGGAGAGCCATTATGAGAGTCTAGAACGTTCATATCATTAAGCCTGATGATATGGCATGTCATCGCAAGCTTTGAGTGAATGGGAATAACTCAATCCATAATTTCATGGTGAAAGATGGGGATAGTGATGGGGATAGTCAGGGTGGTTCTTTTCTAAAAAAAGAATATGATTGGACCTGACCACTGATTGTTTCACAGGAATTGATTTAATGGATGGCGTATTTGTGTCGACGTGATAGACAAAAAGGGTTGTGGGATGAAAGTGAGGGGAGTGTGGGAATGTTGCTTCGGGCTTCGGACAAAATGCTTCGGAAGGATTGTTTCGGAACAAATATAGTGTGAATTGAATGTCCAGGCTGTGATCGTGACACACAAGTTGAAGCCAAGTCCCTCTGACCCACCTGGAAGTCCACTGGAACCTCCGGATCTCCGATCTATGTTAAGTGACACATCCCAGAATTGTCATCA
>QMFG01017655.1:0-19502 GCA_003314545.1 Ramaria sp. MG151
AAATTCTTGAAAATGACCGATTGCTTTTGATGTAGCCCTTCCGCGCCCCATACCTATATCTATGCCATGGCACTCCACCCAACGGGCCTGGAGTGAAGTTAATAACTTTAGTGTGTACAGGCTCTCGCCATTGGTCGAGATATTGTAATAGCGCACATGGATGTTCGCCATGGCCCAGGCCTTTGGCTGTGGTGCCAAGCGCCATCGCTGGCTCAACTTTTGTGCTTGGTCGAGTGCAGGAATAGATTGACGCTTGGTGACAAACACTGCTCACCGGCCGCAACTCAGATCGCATTCAATGGTCTCTGCGCAACCCTGGCACACCAACCATATGCAGAATCGGAGCAAGTGTGGTGTGCACATGCCCCTTGCCTTTGACACAGGATGCGACGGAACTGAGATCTTGTTCGGTCGCATGCTTTCCTGAGATCCGACTTCTTTCCGCCCTCCTCGGGGTTGCGGAGGTGAGCTCATCCCTGTACAGATAGACCTGGTTTCACTTGCTTAGACTTTTTTTTGGCACAGCAGTTTCAGTACTGGCTTTCCTCTTCTTGTTCTCGCTGCGTGGCTTAGTCCCCATCATGTTTAGGTTTTCCTGATGCAAATGTATAGCGTTCTTGATTGATCCATACAAGGTTCACTAGACGATGACTACACTCCATCTCCCGTTTTCCGTATACATGAAAAATGTCTCAGTTGCATACTCGGGCAAGTCCCCACGGGTGATAGTTTGATGTCCCGCTTGAATGATCGGTATTCTCGCACTTCCTTAATCGCCATTACTTAATGAACATTTTGCACAGATCAATGATGTTGTAGGCACATGTTCTCGTGCCAACTCATATGGCCAGTTGGATATATATACGGTTTGTGCAGTGGGCTACTCTACCTCAGATCCTCAGCTCATTACTCTAGCTACATACCGCTCGCCACCATCTAAGACAGCCCTCTATAATGTTATCTCAACCCGACGCCGCATCTATCATCCAGGCGCAAGCAGATTAGTAAGTGATCGGCATTGTCCATCTTTCAAGACATCACAACGCGTCAACCTAGCATAGCACAAACCTTTGTTCGCGTCGCTGCTACCGGTAAGCAGCGACGACCATATGTGATGACAAGCCTTTCACATCCTTGACGATAGCCCTGTTGGCATTTGACACGGTCCTCACCTTGCCAAGAGAGATAAACCAAATTTGGAAACGCAAATTTAAACTGGGCATGGTTCTCTACATCCTGGCTCGCTACGTGAATCAGGTTGTCTTCATCATCGAAGTATATGTATCCTTCTTCCCTATTTCACTTCAGGTGTGTCTTATGACTTTCGTATATAACATATATGCTCACTATACCCAATGCCTAGTATGGTTTTACTATTTTCATAAATTTGGGAGACTCATACCAGAGCAGGACATGTAATATCCTGGTTAAGTTTCTCCAGGCTATGTTTATCGCCCCTTTGATAGGAGTGCAAGGTACCAACTTATCATATTCTACAATGTAGTGACACTCATGCAATCACCACATCCAGGCCTCCTTCTAGCAAGGGCTTACGCAATCTCCACTCGTAGTAAGATAGTCTTGGCAGTTCTTGGATTTCTGCTTCTTGGTGATATTATAGTTACAGTGGTATGTTTAGTCCAGCCCTCGGTAAAACTAGGATGTATTAATCATAGCATATTATAGTTCCTAGTTATTATCAACACTTGTAGCCTCCCCACTTCACAACGATCACTGTGAGTGTCCTCACATTCTGTTTTCAAATTATCCTAACCAAGCATAAGGTGTATGAGATGATTCATTTCCCTTTGACATTTCACTAAAGAATTTACTGTAGTATTAACTCTTACTGGAGTCCTCACCATACCCTTTGACACAGGTGTTGTGATGGTGACCCTTTCACATACCATTCAAACATTTAGACTTCAGCAAGGCCTTGAAATTTGGAAAAAGCAGTCACTGACTAGGCTACTCATTGAGCAAGGTGTGTGCTTGCTCCTTATGGCTAACTGCATGTGACTCAAGCAGAGACCAGGTCTTGTTAGATATGGGTGAGAATATCACTTTTTTATTCCATTCCATCCATCCAACTGCACTACAGATTTGTGCTTACATTCACCCTCACTAACACAATTACACAAAAGGTATTGCCACTTATGAGTGATCCCAAACATACTTAACATTGTTTTTGTTCCAGGTATTGAGAGTGAGTATTATATTCATGACTAAATGAGTACTTTGATACATGTCTGTCTTATGTGAATAGCCAAGCCTTCAAGGAATTATAGACCCACTTCAGATCTGGTGCATATATCCCTCCTAGTCCTATGATTTGCATGACTCAATTCATTGCACACATACAGTCTGTCTGTAATCATTGTGTGCCGCTTTCACCTGGCTCTGCAAGAGAGGAACCGACATCCGAACGGAAGCTCAACTATCCCTTCTTCTCCCATCAGTAGCTTCCGAGCAGCAGCGCAAAGGGTCCACGATGCTGTGGTGGATGAGTTCGGGGACTCGTACTTGACCCAGTCTCTTAGGACTGGGATATCAGAGGATCAGGCGGAGGATCAGGAAACTCCCCGGCCAACTGCGGAGGATGGGATCGAGCTACGGGAATTTCCTTGGGCCCTTGGAGATATAGGCGATATAGAGATGACTGCGCCGGTTGCGTCAGGTGAGTAAGGATCAACATCTTCAGGTCTAAATTAAACATCGCTGTAGGATCTGGAACCACACAATGTTGATCACAGCGGCCGCTGTTCAGGCCACTTTGTCGACCTGCGTCTTGCACGGAATCTATGCATATACGCCAACAACCCTACTCTGTCCTAGTTCTATTTATACCAGCCCTTTGTTGCTGTAAAGGTTTTCGCTATTTATCCAGTATATTTAAAGATCTTGCATACGTTCAAAGATTTTATGAAACCTAACCCTTCGGATTATCCTGTGTTTGTTTGTTAACCTATTGTATACATTTTATATTTGAAGATATATATATCTCCACCGCAGTTTTCAGGATGTAGGCAAGAGTTCTTTCTCTGACTAAAACGTACAGCGAGTAGAGAATTAACTTCATACCGCTTTTGCCTGGTATACTTACCACTTCAAGACTCTACTATCTATCAGTTACCGCAATTTTGACCTACATCCCGTTCCCCTTAATCGAATACCCAAACATTTGAATTGCCATGCATCGGGATCTCATAAAATCCTCCGGGCAAGGTGTCCTAGAATCTCTTACTAAGGGAGATGACTCTGTGGTAGTGTCAATTTGCATCTATAGTACTTGCATACATAGATATCGTGTTACAGTCATTGACACCGTACAAGACGTTATGGAATCCGTTTGATCGAATGGTGACTGATATTCCCCAATGCATGGGGGGTGACCTTCCTGGATCCGGGGTGATCAGAGGGAAGGAGGCAGCTCGAATGTCGTAAGGTGTCTATCCAGAGCAATGCACGGTTCGTGATGTCGACTCTCGTAGCGTATGCAGACTAAGGAATAAATTGTGAGCGCCGTCCGCAACTCAGATTGCACTAGGCGTTGACACAGAGCCACATGCGGAATCACGGAACAAGTGTGGTGAAAACAGGGCCTTTGCCATCGACACAGGAAGCAATAGCGTCGGAGCAGACAGAACTGAGACCTCGTGCGGCCCGAGTAAATTGACGCTGGTGACAGACACTGCTCGCCGTCCGCAGCTCAGATCTGTCCACTGATTTCTACGCAACCCTGGCACACGGAGCACATGCAAAATCACGGATCGAGTGTTGGAAATCAATATTTCCATATCTATGGATCTTTCCTTGGTGGTGTTGAAAATAATGAACTGGCTGGGAATTGAACCCAGGACCCCCAGTATTCCGGTTTGGTGCTTTAACCACTAAGCTACCAGTCCCATGATCTCAAAGCAACCCGCTATGTTGGATATTCCCCAAGGTCAGGATTTTCCTTGTATATTCCAACATCAAGTATGGTGAACACATGGCCTTTGCCTTTGACACAGGTGTTGCAAATTGATATTTCCATACATATGGATCTTTCCTTGGTGGTATTGAAAATAATGAACTGGCTGGGAATTGAACCCAGGACCCCCAGTATTCTGGTTTGGTGCTTTAACCACTAAGCTACCAGTCCCATGGTCTCAAAGAAATCCGCTATGTTGGATATTCACCAAGGTCAGGATTTTCCTTGTATATTCCAACAACAGGTTGCGACGCCGCCGGAGCAGCCAGAACTGAGATCTCGTGCGGCAGCATGCTTTCCTGAGATGCGACCTCATTCCGCCCTCCTTATGAATATGGCGGAAGAGGAAAGAGGAACCGGAATCCAGCGATGGAATAAGTGCGGTGCATGTGCCGTTGAATGTATAGTAACCGGTATCCGTGTTTGTTTTTTTATTGTTGGTAGGTCGGCCCTGAATGATCGGTGGGCGTTAATGTGGAGTAATTCGGCGCGATGTGTCAATGTCGCGTGAAACGTCGAGCATTGGTCACCGATTGCCGATTGGAATATGTATAGACGGTCGAGTGGAATGAGGAGAATTTGATCCAACAACCAGCATGTTTGGAGATTTATTCGAGTAGTGAGAGAGAATATATTTTTCTTATATAATGGTGCTGAGGAGCGGTAGGTGGATTTCAGAGTCTTGTAATTCTTGGTAGTACACATTACTAGTTATATAGTTTTGTACATAACGGTGATTCTCGAGTTTTTAGTCAATTATTTGTGCAGGAAATGGAGGAAAAGAGGGGAGTGAATCTGAATGGAGATGCCATTTTGGTATGGGAAGATACAGGAGGAAGATAGCGGCTTACCACCTATGAGTACAGGCTTGTGGAGTGACTTTTAAAAAAAGAGGGGGGGATCATGGGGAGAGTGGAGAGATAGGAATCTTAGTTACAGTTTGAAATAGAAGGAGAATGGTATACCGGCGGTCTCTCTTTCCTTGGCCGGTTGAGTAGATATGTTGCTTTCTGTTGTAGATTTCGAGATTTCCAGGTGGCTTTTATTCCGTTCGCGACGCGAGTTAATCGTAGGTTTGATTAGGTTCTCGCCGGTAGAGGAGCGGCTGTAGGGGGTTCGAGGTTGGATTTTGGTAAGCATTTTGTTGTTTTCCGGAATTATGTGTATTTAAACAATGCGTGTCCTGTGCATGGATATGTGTAAGGAATATTTCAGAGTGATGAGTGGCCTGCGCGAGGTCATGAGCTTTAGCGCGTGTGTGACTCGCCGAATATGCTGCCCATGGTGTCTGTGATTATAGAGTCAGTGGTGATACACGGGTATACCAAAATGTTTCTCTAATTACTCACTGAAAGGTTTCAATTTTAAATCGAAATCGTATCCGTTGGTCTATCCTTTCGGTTCGTAGGGCATGGACCGCGTTGTGAAATCTTCACCAGGACTCCAGAGGCAGACATCCAGGAGAATGGACGGTTGTCTACACCGACATATCTTATGTGCGGAATACGGGCAGGAGAGACGTTTCACCAAGAAAGTATGGCCCGTGGGGCCTATAGCCCAGTGATAATTCGGATCAGAGTTCAACCTCCACAGACTGTGATAGAGCACCCAGGAAATTCCCACAATTCCATCTGCTATCCATTCGTCCTGTGTCCATTCGCGTCGTGGTATGCATTGCCGTCGTCCTCGTGTATCTGAAGCAGGACCTCAAAAGTTCCCCGGGATGCCCAATTCCCAGAGAACGGAAGAGGATATAAACGAACATATAGAAGATTATAGGCCACGGCGACACGTGCACCACCAGACTACACATAAACCTCATCGATGCGATATCTGAATTTCGAACTTCTGCATCACGATCGGGGACATCGTCTCGCAGGGTTGAAACAAGTCCCGGGAACCGAAGAGAGGTGCGAGGGAATGCTGAGCCAGGGCTTGATATAACATACGTTGGAGGAAGAGCAAGTAGAACAAACTGGATGGATTGAGCGGCATTAAGGTGGGGTGACGCAGGCTTCGGCATGAAATGTGGTGAGACTGCAAACCTTGTGTCCGCTGATTAACTTTGGCCGAGATGGATAGCTGTGCGTAGCTAATGGATTTGACGCCTGAAACCACGAGGGAAACGAATCTGGAGATGATCGATCTACCGAGGGCCATCATCAGATGTCCTGATATCTACGCGCCACGGCACTCCACACAACGAGCCTGGACTGAAGTTAACAAATTTAGTTTGCACAGGTCCTCACCATTGATAAGACAACAGACTGAGATATTTCAATGGTCAAGCACATGGATGCTCGCCATGGCCCAGGCCTTTCGCCGCGGTCCCAAACGCCCTAGGTGTCCCGACGTTGCCAACTCGTCTCTCGGTGAAGGCTGGCTCAGGTTTTCTCTGCTCTGTGAGATGAAGATGTTCGTGATGAAAGCCGCTACTCAGATGGGGTGAGTAGCATAGTTCTGCAACATATTATGTTCTTTGTCTGTAGGATGACAAATTAGCGCTGGCGCCCCCAACTCGCGTCTACGCAACGCTGGCAAACTAGCTGTTGAAATCAGTCGAACCGCTCACATCTCAGCTTTTGTTGAGTCTGAAACTGTCACAATGTAATCTAGCGTATCGGAGCTAATACGCGGAAACAGTTCCCTCAACACCCCGTGTGGTGAACACAGGCCGTTGCCTTTCACACAAGATGCGACAGCGCCCGAGCGCACGGAACTGAGATCTCGTGTGGCCGCACAGAGATGCGAGTTTATTTCCGCGCTGCTCGAGGGTACAAACCTATGCCTGTGGAATGAACACATCCTGCAGTTTGAGTACAGGCTTGATAATTGAATGTCTGTAGCGATTATATTTGAAACCTGGACTGAAGTGAATAACAAATTTAGTTTGTACAGGCTGTCGCCATTGGTCGAGATATTGTAATGGACGCATGGATGCGTGTATCTACGCCACGGCACTCCAGCCAACGGGCCTGGACTGAAGTGAATAACAAATTTAGCTTGCACAGGCTGTCGTCGAGATATTGTAATAGGGGCACCTGGATGCTCGCCATGGCCCAGGCATTTGGCCGCGGTGCCAAGTGCCTCCAAACGCCGCCATCGTTCACTCGACTTTATGTCCTTGGTCGAGTACAGTGACTAAGGAATAAATTGACGCTTGGTGACAGACACTGCTCAGTCCAATGGTTTCTACACAACGCTGGCACACCAACCGCATGCAGAATCACGGGGCAAGTGTGGTGTACATGCCCTTTGCCTTTGACACGGGATGCGACGGCTCCGGAGCAGACGGAACATCTTGTTCGGCCGCATGCTTTCCTGAGATCCGACTTCATTCCGCCCTCCTCGGAGTTACGGAGGTGAGCACACCCACCCGTGTACAAATGGTCCTAGTTTCGCTTACTCAGACTTTTTTTGGCGGAGCTGTTTCAGTATAGGCTTTGCTCTTCCTATTCTCGCCGAGTAGCTCAGTAGCCATCGATTCTAGGTTTTCTGATGCACAATCATAGCGTTCTTGATCTATCCATATAATAGGTGTTTCCGGAACAGGTTCACTAGAAATGACTCGACCCCAAGTCCCGTTTTTCGTATACATGAAAAATGTTTCAGTTGCATACTCGGGAAAGTAGCCATGGCTGATGGTTTGATGTCCCATTTGAATGATCGGTATTCTCGCACTTCTTTAATCGCCATGGCTTAATGAACATTTGACACAGATCAATGATGTTGTAGGCACCTGTTCTCGTGCCAACCCGCATGGCCAGTTGGATATATATATGGTTCGCGCAGTGGGATGCTCTACCTCAGGTCCTCAGCTCACTCCTCTAGCTACATACCACTCGTTAACATCTAAGGCAGCCCTCTAATGGCATCTCAGTCCGATGCCGCATCTATCATCCAGGCGCAAGCAGATTAGTAAGTGATCGGCATTGTGCAGCCTGCAAGACCTCACCACGCGCCAACCTAGCATGGCATTCACCTATGTCCTCGCGGCTGCTACCGGTAAGGAGTCACGACCATGTATGATGACAAGCTTTTCACATATTTGACGATAGCCCTGTTGGCATTTGACTCGCTTCTCACCTTGCCAAGGGAGACAAAACAAATTTGGCAACGAAAATTTAAACTAGGCACCGTTCTCTACATCCTCGCTCGCTACGGGACTCAGGTTATCTTCGTCGTCGATGTATATGCATCTTTCTCCCCTCTTTCACTTCAGGTGTGTCTTATGACTTTCGTATATAACATATATGCTCACCGTAGTGAATGCCTAGTATGGTTTTACTATTTTCGGAAATTTGGGAGACTCATATCAGAGCAGGACATGCAATGTCATGGCTAAGCTTTCCGACGCTATGTTCATCGCGCCTTTAATAGGAGTGCAAGGTACCAACTTTTAATATTCTTCAATTTTGGGACACTCATGCAATCACTTCATCCAGGCCTCCTTCTTGCAAGAGCATATGCAATCTCCACTCATAGTAAAATAGTCTTGGGAGTTCTTGGATTTCTACTTCTTGGTGATATTATAGTTAGAGTGGTATGTTTTATTCCGGTCCTCAGTAAAACTAGGATGTATTGATTGTGGCATATTATAGTTTATATCCATTGCAATCACTTGTGGCCCCCCCACTTCACAACAATCACTGTGAGGGTCCTCATATCCTGTTTTCCAAATTAACCTAACTAAACATAAGGTGTATGAGATGATGCATTTCCCATTAATATTTCACTAAAGACTTTACCATAGTATCAACTCTCACTGGGGTCCTCACCATACTCTCTGACACAGGTGTTGTTGTGGTGACCCTTTCACACACCATTCAAACCTTCAGACTTCAGCAAGGGCTTGAAATTTGGAAAAAGCAGTCATTGACAAGGCTTCTCATTGAGCAAGGTGAGTGCTTGGTCCTTATGGCTCAGATGTGACTTAACTACAGACCAGGTCTTGTTAGATATGGGTGACAATCTCACTTTTTTTACTCCATTCCATCCATCTGACTGCACTACAGATTTGTGCTTACATTTACTCTCACTGACACAATTACAACAAAGGTATTGCCACTTATGAATGATCCCAAACATACTTAAGACTGTTTTTGTTCCAGTCATTGAGAGTGAGTAATATATTCATGACTAAACGAGTACTTTAATATATGTCTCTCTTATGGGAATAGCCACGCGTTCAAGATATTATAACCCCACTTCAGAACTGGTGCATATATCCCTCCTAGTCCTATGATTTGCATGACTCAACTCATTGCACACATACAGTCTGTCTGTAATCATTGTCTGCCACTTTCACTTGGCTCTGCAAGAGAGGAACCGACATCCGAACGGAAGCTCCACTATCCCTTCTTCTCCCGTCAGTAGCTTCCGAGAAGCAGCACAAAGGGTCCACAATGCTGTGGTGGATGAGTTCGGGGACTCGTACTTGACCCAGTCTCTTAGGACTGGGATATCAGAGGAGCAGGTGGACGATCAGGAAGCGCCTCCGCCAACTGCGGAGGATGGGATCGAGCTACAAGAGTTTCCTTGGGCCCTTGGAGATATAGGGGATACGGAGATGACTGCGCCGGTTGCGTCAGGTGAGTAAAGATCAACCTCCTCAGATCTGAATTAAACATCGCTGTAGGATCTGGAACCACACAATGTTGATCACAGCGGCCGTTGTTCAGGCCACTTTGTCGACCTGCATCTTCCACGGAATCTATGCATATACCCCAACAACCCTACTCTGTCCTAGTTCTATTTATACCAACCCTTTGTTGCTGTAAAGGTTTTCGCTATTTATATAGCATATTTAAAGATTGTGGTAACCCCAAGATACTTTGTGAAATGTGACTCTTTGTATTATCCTGTTTTGGTTTGTGAATCTATTGTATACATTTTATATGTGAAGATATATATATCCCCACTACAGTTTTCAGGATGTAGGCAAGGTTCTTTCTCTGGTAAAGCGAGTAAAGAATTGACTTCATACTGCTGGTATTGTTATTTTAAATAAGAATTTAGGTATTTTTAGTTAGAAGCACATTAGCCACTGAAAAGCACCAGCCCTCAACTAATAAATTAGTATAAGTAGTTTAATTTTGCATTTGAAATATTAGTTGGTTTCAGCCCAACCGCTCTATTGAGAGCCCGGATAAGTTTGAATGAGTTGGTATTATAAGGTTAATTTGGTCCTTATTCTTAGGTTATTGTTGTTTGGGTTCTCGGTTATTGTCTTGGTTCTCGTTGCGGCCAGCACCCACGCTCATCCATTTTTGTCCTCTCTCATATCTCTCATGACCTTTCAAAAGTATATGGTCTACTCACCACCTCAAAAGTCTACTATCTATCAGTTCCCGGAATTTTTGACCTACATCCCGCTCCCCTTAATCGAATAGTTGAATTGCCATCCATCGGGCTCTCATACAATCCTCCCGGGAAGGAGTCGTAAAATCTCTTACCAAGGGAGATGACTCGTGTTCGCTGTGGTAGCGTCAGTTTACATATATGGTACTTGGATACATACATCGTGTTACAGTCATTGACCCCGTACAAGCCCTGACCTTATGGAATCCGTCTGATCGAATAATGACTGATATTCCCCTATGCATGGGGAGTGACCCTCCTGGATCAGGGGTCATCAGAGAGAGGAGGCAGCTCGAATTTCCTGAGTGTCTATCCAGAGCAATGCACAGTTCGTGATGTCGACTCTCGTAGCGTATGCAGACTAAGGAATAAACTGTGCGCGCCATCCGCAACTCAGATCGTACTAGGCGTTGACACACGAGCCACATGCGGAATCACGAAGCAAGTGTGGTGAAAACAGGCCCTTTGCCATTGACACAGGACGCAATAGCGCCGGAGCAGACAGAACTGAGACCTCGTGCGGCCCGAATAAATTGACGCTGGTGACAGACACTGCTCGCCGTCCGCAACTCAGAGCGCACTAGGCGTTGACACACGAGCCACATGTGGAATCATGGAGCAAGTGTGGTGAACACAAGCCCTTTGCCTTTGACACGGGATGCGACGGCGCCGGAGCAGACGGAACTCAGCATGCTTTCCTGACATGCGACCTTATTTCGCCCTCCTTATGAATTTGGCGGAAAGTGAAAAGAGGGAAGAGGAAAGAGGAACACGACTCCAGCGGGGGATAAGTGCGTCGCATGTGCCGTCGGATGTATAGTAGCCGGTATCCGTGTTTTTTTTTCCTTTTGGTATGTAAGAGATAGGAGTGAGTCGGCCCTGGATGATCGGTGGGCGTTAATGTGGAGTATATGGGTGATAAATGTATTATTACGACTATTTATTTATATCTCCGGATTGGAGTTGTGGGATGTCGGGATAACGGAGATGTGATGAGGGGTGACCGGTAATTCGGCGCGATGAGTCAATGTCGCGTGAAACGTCGAGAAATGGTCACGGATTGCCGATTGGAATATGTATAGAAGGTCGAGTGGGATGAGGAGAATTTGAGAGAACAAGAGGGATGTTTGGAATTTAGCCCTGTGGTGAGAGAGAATATATTTTTCTTAGATGATGGTGAGGGGAAGGGATAGGTGGAATTCAGAGTCTTGTATGTCTTGATAGTACACATTACTACTATCTATACAGTTGTATATAACGGTGATTCTCGAGTTTTTAGTCAATTATCTGTTCAGGAAAGGGGGGGGAAGAGCGGGAGTAAATCTGAATGAAGATGTCATTTTGGTATGAGAAGATAGGAAGATAGCGGCTTACCATCTACGAGTGCAGGCTTGTGGAGGGATCTTGAAAGAGAAGGGGTAATCAGGAGTGTGGATACAGTTTGAAATAGAAGGAGAATGGTATACCGGCGGTCTCTCTTTCCTTGGCCGGTTGAGTAGATATGTTGCTGTCTGTTGTAGATATCGAGATTGCAAGGTTGCGTTTGTTCCGTTCGAGCAGAGAGTCAATCGTAGCTTTGATTAGGCCCTCGCTGCTAGAGGAGCGGCTGTAGGGGGTTCGAGGTTGGATTTTGGTAAGCATTTTGTTGTTTTCAGGAAATATGTGTATTTCAACAATGCGTGTCGTGTGTATTGTTCAGTTCGTAGGGCTTGGACCGCCTTGTGCAATCTTCAACAAGATTCCAGAGGAGGCCGATATCCTGGAGAATATACGGATGCCGGATGCCTAAACGAAAATATCTTATACGAGTGCGGGATACAGGCAGGAGAGACGTCACACCAGAAAAGTACGGCCCGTGGCACCTATGGCCCAGTAATAATTCGGATCGGAATTCCATCTCCACTGACTGTGATAGAGCACCTAGGAAATTCCTACAATTCCATCTTCTATCCATTCGTCCTGTGTCCATTCGCGTCGTGGTATCCCTTGCCGTAGTCCTCGGATATCTGAAACAAGACGTCAAGAGTTCCCGAGGATGCTCAATTCCCAGAGAACGGACAGGGATCTAAGCGAACATATAGATTATTATAGGCTACGGTGACATGCACCACAAGACTACGCATAAACCTCGTGGATACGATATCTGAATTTCGAACCTCTGCATCACGATCGGGGACATCGTCTCGCAGGGTTGGAACAAGTACCGGGAACCTAAGAGAGGTGCTATGGAATGCTGAGATAGGGCTTGACATAACATACGTTGCAGAGAGAGGAGGTAGAACAAACTGGATGGATTGAGGGGCATTAAGGTGGGGTGACCCACGCTTCTGCATAAAAATGTGGTGAGACTGCAACCTTGTGTCCGCTCATTAACATTGGCCGAGATGGGGACTGCGTGTAGCTGATGGAATTGAACCCTGAAACGACGAGGGAAACGGATCTGGAGATAAAGGATCTACCGAGGGCCATCAGATGTCCTGATATCTACGCGCCACGACGCCACACAACGAACCTCGACTGAAGTTTGTAACAAGTTTAGTTTGCACAGGTCCTCGCCATTGATAAGACAACGGACTGAGATATTTCAATGGTCAAGAACAAGGATGCTCGCCATGGGCCAGGCCTTTCGCCGCGGTCCCAAGTGCCCTAGTGCCCCGACGTTGCCAACTCGTCTCTCGGTGAAGGCTAGCTCAGCTTGTGTCTGCTCTGGAGAGCGCAGTCACAGCACAGATGACTGAAGTTATTCATAATGAAAGCCGCTACTCAGATCGGGTGAGTAGCATAATCTACGTTGCGACATATTATGTTCTTTGTCTGTAGGATGACAAATTAGCGTTGGCGTCCCCAACTCAGATCGCGTCTACTCAACGATGGAAAACTAGCTGTTGAACTAAATCAAGCAAAATTGAATGTAATCAGTCGAACCGTTCACGTCTCAGCTCTTGTTGAGAGTCTGAGATGCTCATACGTGTCACAATGGCTACTCTGGCGTATAGGAGCTAATACGCGGAAACAGTTCCCTCAACACCCCGTGTGGTGAACACAGGCCGTTGCCTTTGACGCAAGATGCGACACCCCCCGAGCGGACGGAACTGAGATCTCGTGTGGCCGCATGCTTTCTTCCTGAGATGCGAGTTTATTTCCGAGCTCCTCGAGGGTACAAACCTTTGTCTGTGGAATGAGCACATCCTACAGTTTGAGTACAGGCTTGATAATTGGAATGCTGAATGTCTGTAGCGAATATATTTGACACCTGGAACGACGACGAAACAATTGGAAGATGACCGATTGCTTCTGATGTAGTTATTCCACGCTCCATCCGTATATCTACGCCACGGCACTCCAGCCAACGGGCCTGGACTGAAGTGAATAACAAATTTAGTTTGCACAGGCTGTCATCGAGATATTGTAATAGGGGCACATGGATGTTCGCCATAGCCCAGGCATTTTGCCCCGCGCCAAGCGCCGCCATTGCTGGCTCAACTTTTCTGTGCTTGGTCGAGTGCAGTGACTAAGGAATAAATTGACGCTTGGTGACAGACACTGCTCACGCGTTCAATGGTTTCTACACAACGCTGGCAAACCAACCGCATGCAGAATCACGGAGCTAGTGTGGTGTGCACATGCCCTTTGCCTTTGACACAGGATGCGACGGCGCCGGAGCAGATGGAACAGGGACCTCGTGCCGCCGCTTGATGCGAGTTCGTTCCGCCCTCCTCGGGGTTGCGGAGGTGAGCACACCCACCTGTGTACAAATGGTCCTAGTTTCGCTTGCTCAGACTTTTTTTGGCGGAGCAGTTTGAGTATAGGCTTTGCTTTTCCTGTTCTCGCGGCATAGCTCAGTAGCCATCTATTCTTGGTTTCCTGATGCACAATCGTAGCGTTCTTGATCTATCCATACAATAGGTGTTTCCGGAACAGGTTCACTAGACAATGACTCTACCCCAGGACTCGTTCTTCGTATACATGAAAAATGTCTCAGTTGCATGCTCGGGCAAGTCGCCATGGGTGATAGTTTGATATCCCGTTTGAATGATCGGTATTCTGGCACTTCTTTAATCGCATGGCTTAATGAACACTTGGAACAGATCAAAGGTGTCGTAGGCACATGTTCTCGTGCCAACCCGCATGGCCAGTTGGATATATATATGGTTCGCGCAGTGGGCTGCTCTACCTCAGGTCCCCAGGTCACTACTCTAGCTACATCCCACTCGCCAACATCTAAGACAGCCCTCTAATGGCATCTCAGTCCGATGCCGCATCTATCATCCAGGCGCAAGCAGATTAGTAAGCGATCGGCATTTTTGTGCAGCCTGCAAGACCTCACCAGGCGTCAACCTAGCATGGCATGCAACTTTGTCCTCATCGCTGCTACCTGTAAGCAGTGACGACCATGCGTGATGACAATATTTTCACATATTTGACAATAGCCCTGCTCGCGTTTGACACGCTCCTCACCTTTCCAAGAGAGATAAAACAAATTTGGCAACGGACATTTAAACTGGGCACCGTTCTCTACATCCTCGCTCGCTATGGGACTCACGTTGTCTTCGTCCTCAGTGTATATGAAACTTTATTCCCTCTTTTACTTCAGGTGTGTCTTATGACTTTGGTATATAACATATATGCTCACCGTAGAGAATGCCTAGTATGGATTTACTATTTTCAGAACTTTGGGAGACTCATATCAGAGCAGGACATGTAATATCCTGGTTAAGGCCCTGCAGGCTATGTTCATCGCGCCTTTAATAGGAGTGCAAGGTGCCAAATTTTATATATTCTTCAATTGAGGGACACTCATGCAATCACCTCATCCAGGCCTCCTTCTAGCAAGAGCTTATGCAATCTCCACTCATAGTAAAATAGTCTTGGGACTTCTTGGATTTCTGCTTCTCGGTGATTCTATAGTTACATTGGTATGTTTCAGTCCAGTCCTTGGTAAAACCAGGATGTATTTATCATAGCATATCATAGTTTCTAGCTATTATTGACACTTGTGGCCCCTTCACTTCACAACAATCCCTGTGAGTGTCCTCATATCCTGTTTTCCAAATTATCCTAACTAAGCATAAGGTGTATGAGATGATGCATTTCCCATTAATATTTCACTAAAGACTTTACCATAGTATTAACTCTTACTGGAGTCCTTGCCATACTCTTTGACACAGGTGTTGTGATGGTGACCCTTTCACACACAATTCAAACCTTCAGACTTCAGCAAGGGCTTGAAATTTGGAAAAAGCAGTCATTGACTAGGCTGCTCATTGAGCAAGGTGAGTGCTTTGTCCTTATGGCTAGTTACATGTGACTTAACCACAGACCAGGTCTTGTTCGATATGGGTGACTATCTCACTTTTTTATTCCATTCCATCCATCTGACTGCACTACAGATTTGTGCTTACATTCAGTCTCACTAACACAATTACAACAAAGGTATTGCCACTTATGTATGGTGCCAAACATATTTAGCATTGTATTCATTCCAGATAATGAGAGTGAGTGGTGTATTCATGTCCAAATGAGTACTTTGATGCATGTCTCTCTTATGGGGATAGCCAAGCCTTCAAGGAATTATAGCCCCACTTCAGAACTGGTGGATATCTCTTTCCTATTCCTATGATTTGCATGACTCGACTCATTAAACACATACAGTCTTTCTGCAATCATCGTCTGCCGCTTTCACTTGGCTCTGCAAGAGAGGAACCGAGATCCGAACGGAAGCTCAACTATCCCTTCTTCTCCCGTCAATAGCTTTCGAGCAGCAGCGCAAAGGGTCCACAACGCTGTGGTAGATGAGTTCGGGGACTCGTACTTGACCCAGTCTCTTAGGACTGGGATATCGGAGGATGAGGTGGAGGATCAGGAAACGCCTCGGCCAACTGTGGAGGATGGGATTGAGCTACAGGAATTTCCTTGGGCCCTTGGAGACATAGGAGATACAGAGATGACTGCGCCGGTTGCGTCAGGTGAGTAAGGATCAACATCTTCAGGTCTAAATTAAACATCGCTGTAGGATCTGGAACCACACAATGTTGATCACCGCGGCCGTTGTTCAGGCCACTGTCGACCTGCATCTGCCACGAGAATCTATATATATACCCCAACAACTCCACTCTATCCTATCGTATACCAGCACTTGGTTGCTGTAAATGCCTTCGCTATTTATTCAGCATATTTAAAGATTGTGGTTACGCTGAAATATTTTATGAAAGCTGACTCTTTGGATTCTCCTGTTTTTGTTTGTGAATCTATTGTGTACATTTTATACGTGAGGATATATGTCACCCCTGTAGTATTCGGGATGTAGGCAAGAGTTCTTTCTCTGACTAAAACGTAAAGCGAGTAAAGAATTGACTTCATGCTGCTTTTATATGGTCCACTCACCACTTCAAGAGTCTACTATCAGTTACCGGAATTTTTGACCTACATCCCGTTCCCCTTAATCGAATAGCTGAGATTTGAATTGCCATCGATCAGGCTCTCATAAAATTTTCCGGGAAGGAGTCCTAAAATCTCTTACTAAGGGAGATGACTCAGGTTCGCTGTGGCATTGTCAGTTTGCATCTATACTACTTGGATACATAGATATCGTGTTACAGTCATTGACCTCGTACAAGCCCTGACCTTATGGAATCTGTTTGATCGAATGGTGACTGATATTCCCCTATGCATGGGGAGTGACGTTCCTGGATCAGGGGTCATCAGAGAGAGAAGGAGGCAGCTCGAATTTCTTTAGGTGTCTATCCAGAACAATGCACAGTTCGTGATGTCGACTCTCGTAGAGTATCTCCGCGTTCATCATAACCTCGAGAACCATGTACGTCAGTACAGTCGAACGGTGATAAGACTCATTCATTTTGTTTTTGTGCGGTAAGTATGGACCTTTCCCCGGATAGTGGGTAACCTCTGGGGCTTAGAATTATAAGTCCCTGTGCAGCGTCTCGCCCATCACGGCTATAAAAAATTATGTTTCAAGAAATCAGTTTCCGCGTTGTGTTCTACTCGTTACGCATCAACCTAGCATGGGCAACTAGCTATGTCTACGTCGCTGCTGTTAGTGGCGAGCGTTTTCAGCTTCCGCGTCATGTTTTTCCAACTCCGCCGTGTCTGTTCACTATTAGGCGCCGATAGCTCGGCTTTTTTGATACGAAGCTGAACTGTAAGTAATTTTCGCGACCTTCTTCTGCATTCCGCTTATTATAATACCTTAGGATATTCTTTATAACTCTTAGTTGCGCCATCTGTCAACAGCTGTTGCTATGACCATGTGCGACATCTTTCTTTACATATTGTTTACATTAGTGTCACGGGATGACATGAACGACGCCCACACTTTCAATATGTTCCTTTCTTTTAGACTCCCATTCTATTGGCCCCACCCCTCTAAAGCTATGTTCAGACTGCAAGCTCAGTCACACTTTCTAGATAGCGTTAGACAGACCAGAAATTAGCTAGATACCTTCAGTTTTTCAGGCTTCTCGACCATTATTTGCGTAGGAGTTCTGATACACTGGAGGCATAGGAATGTTTTACCTTCAGGAAAACCCTGAAGACAAACCTAAAAAGTGATTCAATATTCTTATAGAATTCTGGACTGAAGAGTCTCATACAAACTTTATATTTTTTTAGGGGTTTCCCAGAGTTTTCCAGAGTTTTCCAGGTAAAACCATGATAAAATACTACAAACCCCAAGCAAATTTTGGAGAAACTTGAGATATGTTCTCAGTTTTTCTGGTTCCGAGTTTTCCAGGTGGGAGAACCTTTCCTGTGACCTAGTGATAGTCTCTGCCGGAAACTGGCCCTGTTGAATTATCGCCTTTTCGCTTCAAAGTGGTGAGTATGTACCTTTCCGTCAAAAACACTGACACCCGAATTGACACATTGTTACCCCTAACTGACATATTCTAATGATCGCAAGTTCTATCGTAATTCCGTACATAAGCGTCTATCATCGACCTAATTACGTATGGATATGGAGATATCACGTTTTGATCTCTGTTCCGTGGGCACGATATCGAAAAATAGCGGAACGCATACAGGATTCGTGGTTTGGTTGAGGCTTTATATCTGGTCCAGCGCCGAAACATTATCGTCGAGGAGCTTTGTATACCTGGATATAGTCCTTTTCTCTCGTATCTGGTAGGTCTCACTCTGGCGCTATGAATCGCGCCTATATATATAGGCCTTTCACATGCCATGGTTGGAATAGAACGATAGCTAACTTGAATATTATGGTTTAGGCTTCGTTCAAACAGCTTGAAGTTGGCTGAATCCTTCCAGATGCCTAGTGACAGCCAGAACATAACGATTTGCAAATGGATGCTGATAAAAAATATCCAACTTATCCTTGGCCAACGCTTGTGAAACCAAACCAGTACACAAAGCATACCCTACCAAAGATGACGTATGAGGAGTTGTAGAGGTTGGCCCAGACTTCTCAGGTCGTCACGGTGGGCCTATGCGCGATGCAGCTAACACTATCTTTAGTCGCCCTAAACCAACTAACGGCTTTAGTTCTCATTCTCCAAATAGCCTAAAGGACACTTGATAGGACCTTTGTGCCAATACGCTCTTTAAGTCTGCTAGGACTTCGCCACTCACGTCAATGCCAATCTCATGTCCAAGTCCCGCCTTTTTTTTTTTCCCGCCCACATATGCCCTTTACATAAGAACCATCCAATCCGCCCTGTTGTACCCTCACATTTTCACCCCCAAGCATTCATTCACGATAATGACGAGCAGCGGAACGGACCCTCATGTTTCATCCAAGGACGACACCAGGCTTGTGGAATTGGCAGAGCCTCGGGCTGTAGGTACCTACGAGGACGATGTAGGCGGGTATTACTCGCTGTATCCGAATAAGTGGGCGTGGTTTCGGGGGGTGATCCGAGAACCTGCTGCGGAGTTCTTGGGTACCATGGTTCTGATACTCTTTGGGGAGGGTGTCACCTGCCAGGCGAGTTCTTCGACCCTCTCGCAGACCGGTGGGAATAACCACAGTGCTGATCAAACCACGTTTTTAATCTAGGTAGTATTGGGCGCGAATTCGAGAGTGGCTTCGACTCCCCAGGGCGTACGGGTCCATCCTTTGTTCTTCTAGCATCGAGCTTTTGACGTAGCTGTTTTTTATTTGAAGGAATATCTTTCGACCTCGTTCGGATGGGCGACG
>QMFG01017657.1:6408-24774 GCA_003314545.1 Ramaria sp. MG151
ACGGTTCGGAAACAGGTTTCAGGGTTTATTCCTAGTTCGTTAAACCCTTTTCCCATTCACAATTTTCACCCCACCCTTGTTCCCTATTCTTTATGGTCATTAACTAGCATACATGTACTTTAGCTATTTTTCTGATCCTTGACGGACTACTCCCCATTCGCCCTTGCCTCCGAACGTCCCAGTATATAAGTAGCACATTTGCATGTATGTTCTTTAGTTCAATTATTGTATGTCAACTGGATTTCTCTGCTCATATTTGCCAACTCGTCTTCAACTCACCTTGAACAACAACTTTATATCTGAGTAAGCACTCCAATTCTACTTTTATTAGTTTAACCCACTTCAAAGAATGTGAGATCACTGGCTGTGATCAACATGGACTGCAAAGTTCATTCGATCTACGAGATAGAATCCTTTCAGAACCTTTATCTCTTCAAAACAATGCATTTTGTTCGCAAACATTCCGAAAGCCATTCGCTTTTACTGTAGGATTTCTATTCACTTTCGAAAACCATTCTATTATCATTAGGAACATTTCCGAACAGATTCACTAACCCAATCTTCATATACATCTTTTACCGCTTTTATTTGGATTCTGACAAAAGGTTCATTCGATCCATGAGATAGAATCCTTTTGGAATATCTATCTCTTCGGAACTATGCACCTCTTTGCAAACATTCTGAAAGCCATTCACTTTTACTGTAGGATTCCTGTTCACTTTCGAATATCATTCTATTAGTATTGAACCATTTTCGAACATTACTACTAACACTATATTCACTTCTAACATTCATCTTTGATAATTGAATTCTGACACTTGCCAACTTGTCGTGAACTACCTTAAACAGTAACTTCACATTTGAGTGAGTACTCCAACTTTATTTATATTAGTTTAAACACACTTTGAAAGAATGTGAGACCATTGGCTGTGATCAACATGGACTGTGAAGTTCATTCAATCCACAAGATAGGATCCTTTTGGAATATCTATCTCTTTGGAACTATGCACCTTTTTGCAAACATTCCAAAGCCACTCGCTTTTACTGTAGGATTCCTATTAACTTTCAAATACCATTCTATTACTATTAGATACATTTCCAAACAGTACTACTAACCCTACATTCATCTACAACTCTTGTCATTGATAATCGAATTCTGACAAAACTCCAAGCATCACCACTTCACTGATAGATGAATTCTCTCTTTATATAAACATATGTACATAGTTGCCTGCTACCTACAGATGCCTTTGGATGTAGTGAATTGCAGCCAAAGACACAAGTCCAGCCACTTTGGGCCAACTACTGACAAGCGCAGATAAGCCAGACCTATTTTCATACCAACACCACTAACACTATTCTCTTTAACCTTAGCCATAATTTCACATCACCTTCATATCAACACTACCATCTTTTATTATCACGTGTTATCTCCTCAATCAATCACAATGTCATCATCTATGATTTATCCTTCAACCCATGCTTGATTTTCCATTGAATTACAACATGATGAAGGATGCACCAAATGCTATTTCCCAATCACACCAACATATCCTAATCCTGCTCATCTTCAGTGCAAGCTCTCTGATCCCAATCATCATGACACTTATACCATTGGAAAGCTGGTATACATTGACAACTCCTCAGAAACTCTTCATATTTTTGAAAGTTACAAGCTAGTGATATAAGTGCAACTAAGCTCAAATTGAAGACATAACAAGTTGATATTGTCAAATTATTACCAGTTGTTGGTCTGTTAAGACATTTTCAGTTTTCAGTTTTTCTTATACTATGATGTAGGACAAAAAAATAGGAACAGTTGATGTGTGGCATTGATAGGTATGCTGGTTCATTTTATTTACAATTTTGAGTGCTATTTAGGCCCTTACATAAGTCGCACGCAGCAGACATTTAGTGCTGCGCAAGCTAGAATGAGTGCCGCGCAGTATGTGATAGTTTGTCACAGATTTTTACATTGATTGTCATGATAACAACAAGATACATAGGAAATTTGTGCTGCTCTCCAATAAGCTGATTCTCTTTAGTCTGTATAGGCATATCTTCATTGCGGGGCAACTTTCCAATGCCCTCATCATCACCTGTAACTGGTCCGCCCGCCTCGCATCTGACTTCCGGGGGCAACCCGCAAAACATGGACCAGTGGTTGTTGGACCTTCTTCGCCCTTTTGGTGTAAAACGGACTCTCCTCTCAGACTCCCCATCTCCACCTGCTTTCTACAGTCTCGCAGTTCCATTCATGACTCCCATTTGTAGAATGTCCTCCCACCATCGTCCAGACCGTTCAAGCGAATGCGTGCCCTTCCTCCACAAGAAATGGCAGTGTTATTGAACCTTCTTTGTTGCCCTTTTGGTGTAAAATGGAATCTCCTCTCAGACTTCCCATCTCCACCTGCTTTCTACAAACTTGGAGTTCCATTCATGGCTCCCATCCGCAGAGCATCCTCTGACCATCGTCCTGACCCTTCAAGCCCAGTCAAACACGTTCCCTTCCACCACAAAAATGGAAGTAGTTTTTGACCCTTCTTTGTCGCCCTCTTGGTGTAAACAGACTCTCCTCCTAGACTCCCCATCTCCTCCCGCTTTCTACAGTCTCGCCCTTTCATTCATGGCTTCCATCCGCAGAGCGTCCTCCGACCATCTTCCAGAACTTTCAAACCGAGGCAAACGCGTACCACGTCCCAAATGCCTGGATCCTCTGCCAGTCCAACAAACCAAGGCAATACCACTGCCATCACCTGTCAAGTCTTGGCCATCTCAGGCAGACTTTTCAAGGACTTTCTCCGCAATGTGGGAAACGGAAACAGCGGGGTTCAGGCAAACTCCGAACGCCTCGGCGACATCAAGAAGGCCGAGCACCAAGCCTTTCTCTACAATGTGGGACACGGAAACAACTGAGGTTCAAAACTCCGAAAGTTTCAGCGACATCAAGAAGGCTGAGCACCAAGCCTTTCTCCAGTGTGGTAAACGGAAGCAGCTGAGGTTCGAGCAAACTCTAAACATCTCAGCGACATCAAGAAGGCTGAGCACTAAGCTCTCTACCCGCGCTACCGTTTCAAGGCCATGAAGAAGGTGACAAAGAACGGCTTTCTGAGAAGGAGTGCAAGGCCAGTACGTGTTAATCCAAGGCACAAACGCGTCCTAGTGCCTCTAGGGCCCTGCACCGTTGTACAAGACCGACGCGAGTTTTGGTCTGGTGGGTCCATCCTCTCCCGCGTCGTCTGGGTCGACGTCTTCGTCACTCCACTCGCTAGAAAGACATCCCTCTCACCATGCCACAGTTAACCCCTCCCGCCGACCAAGCAACGCCACTCACCGAACACACAACCATGTCGGTGCCCTCTCCTTTCACACCCTCACCTCTTCCACCCTCCATGGGCTTAATCCCAGGAAGACCCGCTAACAGCACACGGTCTCCATCTCGTGGTGGCAACATATCCACTGATGCAGCTAGTCAGTATGGATGCGCTAAATGGAAGGTTACCCACTGGGATATAAGGCCCTTTCTTCGTAGGACGTGTTCGATATCGAGGTGACATGGGAGAGGGTTGGGGGAACAAAAATATAAATGAGGTGAGAGCGCAGGTGAGAAAGTGGTTGAGTTGATGAGGTGTCAACTTAAATACAAGTGGCATGGTCACGCCGTGACTAGACTTCTAGCTCGGCATTGTCACCATTTTTCACCGCCTCGTGGCCTCATGGCTGATCTTTGACATATCAGGGCGAGAACTGATGGAACTATGCGAGCTGGATGCTGAAACCTGGCGAGGAATTTCGCAAGGCTAAGACACAGTCATGGATCGCAGCGCGGGCCACTCTATACGGTCGTCTTCTAGCATGATACACTTGCTTCCATATGACTTTACTTCAACTGAAGATCCCACGCATATCCCGCTCTCCTCGCCTCTCGAGTCCAATCTGAAACCCGCAACATCGCTATTCTCTCCGACTCCGCAGCACGGCATCCCCACCCCATTGCGTAGGACTAGAAAATCTGCGTCCAGCTTTCATTCTCCATCCTCAGTAACGGGTGACGTTGATTCTCTATCTCTGAGCTCACTGGCTCCCCCCTCTGGTTCCTTGGATGCGAGCTTCAAAATAGCCTGCGTCTTAGGCATAGTGCACCAATGGACCACGTGTATCAGCTTCGTCTAAGCCTAAAGTTACCTTGGATTTGGAGTCTGTTGCTATCAACTTTGAGTTCCAGACTTGAAAACACGGTCACCCCAGATCTCTCCGGCACGCCCGGGTCGCCCAAGTTTCCATATGCCCGTGTTACATTCACCAACTGTGTCTATGGCCCGTGGAGAACCCTGGGGTCGCGGTGTTGGCACCCATGGCTATGTGCAGGAGAACCGGTGCAACATGTGGCCTCAGACAGACCACCTGATTTGAACCCACGTCAACCGCTGCTTCAAACATGTCAAATAAGTCGTAATATACTATTCAAAATGCGGTGGAAGCGGTCACGATAACACTGAGCTCTGAGAAGTGGAGTCAGATGAGAGGGACGGAGATAATATTGGAGACGAAGAGTACGCCGGAGGCACAACGAGTGACGGCGTTGACTGCAAAGGCGAGGACGTAGTGCTCAGTCCTGAATTTGACGTTCTTCAGGCGCTCTCAGCTGCGAATAGATCCCATTTTATGGATCATAAAACACCTTACGAACAATCACCGACGACTTCGCGACCTCACCCCCTCTTGTGCAACAAATAAGTCACATGGAGATCGATACACGCACCCGCTTCATTTGCCGTAGGACACGCTGGAAGACACTGCACCCAGGACGCCGTTATGCAAAATTGACCGTAAGCTTACCCCCTTCAAAGCATCGAATGTGACTTTAGGCCAATGTGACTATCTCTCTGATGCTGATTATTCTATGCTTTCTCATATCCAATCATAATACAGATGTTTTTCTTCGCAATCTCGAAGCAGAGGTCACTTTTCGATTTATCCCAGCTTTCGCGATGGCAGTGGTGGTAAACTCAAACTGCAATTTCGTTCCCGCTGGCGTCTTTCCAATCGGGACGGCCTGATGTTTCTCCATAGGTTTAGCACCTATGATTCTCACTAATATCCTGGGGGTTGGACCCATCAGCATGGAGGCAGGATCGGAGCGGAACAAATATCACGGAGTGCCCTCACATTCTCTATATCTAAAAGCTTCTTGGTAGGGTTGCAAGAGCCTTCACCGCCAGCTCAGCGCCATGGGTTCAACTATGATGTACACTTCAAAGGCACAACGATCCCTATGGTTATAGCGGCAATGACTCAACCCATAATTTCCAGATCCCCAGTAACTGGTGATGCGAGTAGTTCTAAAGACGTCCCTTCTGAGGGGGCAAAACATATGGGCGATGTTGCTACAAGACCTACGTAACATACCGTCTCACTTGAACCTCTTGAAGGGGCCTATAAGGTCACAGTTTGCCGTACGTGGAAGGCCTAATTCGTGACATGTATCTGGAGCATTGAATTCCTGGGCCACTAAATCAAAGACATAACAAGCTGATGTTGTCAAATTATTAACAGTTCTTGGTCTGTTAAGAAGTTTTCTGTTTTCAGCATTTTATATTATGATGTAGGACAAAAAAATAGGAACAATTGACAGGCATACTGGTTCATTTTATTTACAATTTTGAGTGCTATTTAGACGCTTACATAAGTCGCACGCAGCAGACATTTAGTGCCGCGCAAGTTATGTCATAGTTTGTCACAGATTTTTACATTGATTGTCATGATAACAACAAGATAGGATAGGAAATTTGTGCTGCTCTCCAATAAGCTGATTCTCTTTAGTCTGTATAGGCATATCTTCATTGTGGGGCAATTTTCCAGTTTCCTCATCACCACCGGTAAGTGGTCCGCCGCCTCGCCTCTGACTTCTGGGGGCCACCCGCAAAACATGGACCAGTGGTTGTTGGACCTTCTTCTTCGCCCTTTTGGTGTAAAACTGACTCTCCTCTCAGACTTCCCATCTCCACCCGCTTTCTACAGTCTCGCAGTTCCATTCATGGCTCCCATCCGAAGAGCATCCTCTGACCATCTTCCAGACCCTTCAAGCCCAGTCAAACGCGTTCCCTTCCACCACGAAAAATGGGAGTGGTTTTTGAGCCTTGTTTGTCGTCCTTTGAGTGAAAAACAGACTCTCCGCTCAGACTTCCCATCTCCACCCGCTTTCTACAGTCTCGCAGTTCCCTTCAAGGCTTCCATCCGTAGAGCATCCTCTGACCATCTTCCAGACCCTTCAAGCCCAGTCAAACGCGTTCCCTTCCACCACGAAAAATGGGAGTGGTTTTTGAGCCTTGTTTATCGTCCTTTTGGTGTAAAACAGACTCTCCGCTCAGACTCCCCATCTCCCCCCGCTTTCTAAAGTCCTTCAACTACACATGAAAAACTCGGTCTTTTTTCAAAGTCCTCTAGACTTAGTGGCGGGATACTTATCAGCTTCAAATATAGCTGATTGCTGTGGACCATCCCAACCAGAGAGGTCCTTCGGTTATGTGAAGGTTTTTCTCTGACAAAGAGCCGAATATGTCTTTAACCACCCCAGCAATTCGAAGACGCAAAGCAAGGAAATCGATGAACGACACGGACACAAGACCGATAACGTATCTTCTCGCTAGCGCTCTTCTCTCTTCATCTGAGGCCAACCCCGTCGATTATGGTGGCCCTCTGAACGAACTTCCAATCAGCTCGCATTTCCTACAGGATCCGCTGGTGCTGACCTATGTCGCTATCCTGGATTAATGTATTGGACATTCCATATTCCATGGTGTACATCATTTGAAAGTGAATACTACTCTCTCATTGGTGAGCCACTAGAAGCCCTCAGAAGCTTTATGGTACTCAAACGAGCCGCCCTCATCGTTGGAGCTTTCCATCCTAAATGAGGAGACTTTGGGCTGTCAAACATCAGCTGCAGCTTCCCCACGACGCCATCAGTATACTCAGCACCTTCTTTGGAGGCTGTCAAAGATAGATATTCTATCTCTCTGCCTCATATTTGGAAGTCAACGACCGTATTGAAAGAAAACAAACCAGAAGAGTGCGGGCGCTTAAAACAAGACCTCTATCAAAAGAAGCTTGAAAGTGACATACGCGTACACGGCTGCAATCGTGTCCATTGACTTGGACAAGAATCATTAATATCAGACAAGGCGTGGAGAACTGTACCTCCGGAACTTGAACACACTGCTCCCCAACAGCCACCGCCGGAAGACCACATTCTCGGTCGACTTGTCGTCTTCTGGACTAGGTTTGCCAAGGTCCTTTGGTTCATGGTTCAATATCACTCATCGCTTGGCTCAACATTTATTCTTCCAACATTCATGATGCTGCACCACCTTCTGAACCTTTAACGCCCATGCAGACACCTGTGCCAAGCGAATACTCTACGCTTCAACCGTACTTTTCCTCGATCCCTCGACACACGGAGGTGATGGTAGCAGCTGATCTAATATCATATCCTTTAGCGCGTTAGCGGGAATACGGGTCTCTCCATGACGACACCGGTCGCAATTATACTCATGAGCTTTTAAGCTAGCTGATTGCTGTGGACCATCCCAACCAGAGAGGTCCTTCGGCTATCTGAAGGTTTTTCTCTAACAAAGAGCCGAAGATGTCTGTTGGCCGTCTTCAACCACCCCAGCAATTCGAAGCGTAAAGCAAGGAAATCGATGAGCGACATGGACACAAAGACCGATAAAATATCTGCTCGCTGGCGCTCTTCTCTCTTCATCTGAGGCCAACCCTGTCGATTATGGTCGCCCTATGAACGACAGGCTTTCTATCCAGCTCTCATTTCCTACAGGATCCTCTGGTGCTGACCTGTGTCGCTATCCTAGATATAAAATATTGGACAATCCGTGTACATCAATGGCGCCTAAAACAAGTCCCTCTTTCAAAAGAAGCTTGAAAATGACATACGCGTCCACAGCTGCAATCGTGTCCATTAACTTGGATTACAAGAATCAATGATATCAGAAGGGGCATGGAGACCTGTAGCTCCGGAACTTGAAACCCACTGCTCTCCAAGAGTCACCGCCCGAAGACCAAATTCTGGGTTGATTCGTTGTCTTTTGGACTAAGTTTGCCAGGGTCCTTTGGTGCATGGTTCGATATCACTCATCGCTTGGCTCAACATTATTCTTCCAACATTCATGATGCTGCACCACCTTCTGAACCTTTAACGCGCATGCAGACACCTGTGAGAAAATACTCTACGCTTCAACCGTACTTTTCCTCGATTACTCGACCCACGGAAGTGACGGTAGCATCTCATGTAATATCATATCCTTCAGCACGTTAGGGGGAATACAGGTCTCTCCATGACGAAACTGGTCGCAATCAAACATAAATGGATAACGGGACAAGTTCCCGTTAATCTGACTTTCTGGAAAACTGCCGCCCCCCTCCGCCGTCTCTTCCAGGACCGTACAACAAGAATCATACTCCTGATATGGACCCTCCACCTCCATCAGAGCATTTAATTGAATTATTTCACAGCCGATAGGATGGGTGTGGACACATTGGTTCTGACTATCCACTTCAACAGAGAGAGAGAGGATGAATGGGTTGTCTCTCTAGGAGATCCTATGGTTTACATTCTATTTCAGAAGCTTCCTAGCAAGCTGGACAAGGGTGCGAAAGGATCAAGTTACGTCTGTAGCGAGTCAACGTTTGGGAAAGAGGTCTTTAGGATGCTTCGGTTTGAGTGCTATTTAGGCCGTTACATAAGTCGCACGCAGCAGACATTTAGTGCCGTGCAGTATGTCATAGTTTGCCACAGATATTTACATTGATTGTCATGCTAACAACAAGATAGGATAGGAAATTTGTGCAGCTCTCCAATAAGCTAATTCTCTTTAGTCTGTATAGGCATATCTTCATTGCGCGGCAATTTTCCAATGTCCTCATCACCACCGGTAAGTGGTCCGCCGCCTCACATCTGACTTCCTGGGGCCACCCGCAAAACATGGACCTGTGGTTGCTGGACCTTCTTTGTCGCCCTTTGGATGTAAAACAGACTCTCCTCTCAGACTCCCCATCTCCACCCGCTTTTCTACAGTCTCGCAGTTCCATTCGTAGATCCCATCCGAAGAGCATTTTCTGACCATCTTCCAGACCCTTCAAGCCTGTTCCTTCCACCGCAAAAATGGCAGTGGTTGTTGAACCTTCTTCACTCTTTTGGTGTAAAACGGACTCTCCTCTCAGACTTCCCATCTCCACCTGCTTTCTACAGTCTCCCAGTTCCATTCATGGCTCCCATCCGCAGAGCATCCTCTGACCATCGTCCGAACCCTTCAAGCCCAGTTGAACGCATTCCCTTCCACCATGAAAAATGACAGTGGTTTTTGAACCTTCTTTATCACCTATTTGGTGTAAAACAGACTCTCCACTCAGACTCCCCATCTCCACCCACTTTTCACAGTATCCCAGTTCCCTTCATGGCTTCCATCCACAGAGTGTCCTCCGACCATCTTCCAGACCTTTCAACACAAGGCAAACACAAACCCTGTCCCCTAATGCCTGGATCCTCTACCAGTCCAACAAAACCAATGCAATACCACCACTATCACCTCGCAAGCTTGCCCATCTCAGGAAGACTTTTCAAGGATTTGCTCCGCAATGTGGGAAACGAAAACAGCTGAGGTTCGATCGAACTCCGAATTTCTCAGCGACATCAGGAGGACCGAGCACCAAGCCTTTCTCTGCAATGTGGGAAACGGAAACAGCTGAGGTTCGAGCAAAATCCGACCGCCTCAGTGACATCAAGAAGGCCGAGCACCAAACCCTCTACCCACTCAACCATTTCAAGCCCATGAAGAAGGCTGACAGAGAACGGCTTGCTGAGAAGTAGCACAAGCGCAGTACGCGTAAATCCATGGCACAATCGCGTCCTAGTGCCTCTAGGGCCCTGCCACCGTTGTACACGAGTGAAGCGAGTTTTGGTCTGGTGGGTCTATCCTCTCCCGCGTTTGGGGCCACGTCTTCGGCACTCCACTCGCTTGAGAGACATCCCTCTCACCATGGCACAGCTAACCCCTCCCGCCGACCACCCAACGCCACCCACGGAACACTCATCCACGTCGGTGCCATCCGCTCTCACACCCTCACCTCCTCCACCCTCCATGGGCTTAATCCCAGGAAGGTCCGCAAACAGCACACGGTCTCCATCTGCAGCTAGTCAGCATGGATCCGCTACAATGGAAGGTTACCCCCTGGGATATAAGGCCCTTTCTTCAGAGGACGTGTTCGATATCGAGGTGACATGGGAGAGGGTTGGGGGAAAAGAAATATAGGTGAGGTGAGAGCGCAGGTGAGAAGTGGTTGAGTTGATGAGGTGTGTCAACTTAAATACAAGTGGCAGGGTCACGCCGTGACTGGACTTCTAGCTCGGCATTGTCACCATTTTTCACCGCATCATGGCCTCATGGCTGATCTTTGACATATCAGCACGAGAACTGATGGAAATATGCGAGCTGGATCCTGAGCCTTGGCGAGGAATTTCGCAAGGCTAAGACACAGTCATGGATCGCAGCGCGGGCCACTCTATACGGTCGTCTTCTAGCATGATAAACTTGCTTCCATATGACTTTACTTCAACCGAATATCCCACTCTTATCCCGCACTCCTTGCCTCTCAAGTCCAATCTGAAACCCGCAACATCGCTATTCTCTTCGACTCCGCACATCAACGTCCCCAGCCCATTGCGTAGGACTGGAATATCTGCGTCCAGCTTTCATCCTCCATCCGCAGTTACGGGTGACGTTGATTCTCGTTCAAATCAGGTGGCCGGTCTGAGGCCACATGTTGCAGCGGTTCTCCTGCAAATAGCGATGGGTGCCATCACCGCGACCCCCGGGTTCGCCACGGGCCATAGACACAGTTGGTGAATGTAACACGGGCATATGGAAACTTGGGCGACCCGTGCGTGCCGGAGAGATCTGGGGTGACCGTGTTTTCAAGTCTGGAACTCAAAGTTGACAGCGAAAAGCCGACTCCAAAATCGAGGCAGCTTTGGGCTTAGACAAAGCTGATATACGTGATCCATTGGTGCACTATGCCTAAGACGCAGGCTATTTTTAAGGTCGCACCCAAGGAAAGGGAGGGGAGCCAGTTGAGCTCGGAGATAGCCGAGCTAGAAGTCTAGTCACGGCGTGACCCTGCCACTTGTGTTTAAGTTGACACCTCTTCAACTCAACCATTTCTCACCTGCGCTCTCACCTCACCTATATTTCTTTCCCCCAACTCTGCCATGTCACCTCGATATCAAGACAGCGCCTTATATCCCAGTGGGTTACCTTCCATTGTAGCGGATCCATGCTGACTAGCTGCATCAGTGGATACGTTGCCACCACCCCATGGAGACCGGGTGCTGTTAGCGGGCCTTCTTGGAATTAAGCCCATGGAGGGTGGAGGAGGTGAGGGTGTGAAAGCGGATGGCACCGACATGGATGAGTGTGGCGTTGGGTGGTCAGCAGGAGGGTTAGCTGTGGCATGGTGAGAGACTTGTATTTCCAGACAGAGTGGCAGAAGACATGAACCCAGATGACGCAGGAGGGGATGGACCCACCAGACCAAAACTTGCTTTGGTCATGTACAACGGTGGCAGGGCTCTAGATGCACTAAGACGCGTTTGTGCCTTGGATTTACGCGTAGTACACTTGCACTCCTTCTCAGCAGGCCGTTCTTTGTCACCTTCTTCATGGGCTTGAAACGGTGGTGCAGGTAGAGGGCTTAGTGCTCGGCCATCTTGATGTCTCTGAGACGTTTGGAGTTTGGTCAAACCTCAGCTGTTTCCGTGTCCCACATTGTGGAGAAAGGCTTGGTACTCAGCCTTCTGGATGTTGCTGAGACGTTCGGGGTTTTCTTGAACCTCAGTTGTTTCTGTGTCCCACATTGCAGAGAAAGGCTTGGTGCTAGACCTTCTTGATGTCGCTGAGGTGTTCTGAGTTTGCTTGAACCCCTGCTGTTTCCGTTTCCCATGTTGCGGAGCAAATCCTTGAAAACCTGCCTGAGATGGCCAAGACTTGACCGGTGATGGCGGTGGTATTCCCTTGGTTTGGTTGGACTGGTAGAGGATCCAGGCATTTGGGATGGGGTACGTGTTCAACTGGGTTTGAAGGATCAGGACAATGGCCGGAGGATACTTTGCAGATGGAAACCATGAAGGGAACTGCGAGACTGTAGAAAGCAGGTGGAGATGGGGAGTCTAGGAGGAGAAGCTGTTTTACACCAAAGGGTGACAAAGATGGTTCAATGGGCTATTTCTCTAGGAGATCCTATGGTTTACATTCTATTTCAGAAGCTCCCTAGCAAGCTGGACACGGTGTGCGAAAGGATCAAGTGAGGTCTGTAGCGAGTCAACATTTGGGAAAGAGGTCTTTAGGATGCTTCGGTTTGAGTGCGATTTAGGCCCTTACATAGGTCGCACGCAGCAGACATTTAGTGCCGTGCAGTATGTCATAGTTTGCCACAGATATTTACATTGATTGTCATGCTAACAACAAGATAGGATAGGAAATCTGTGCAGCTCTCCAATAAACTAATTCTCTTTAGTCTGTATAGGCATATCTTCATTGCGCGGCAATTTTCCAATGTCCTCATCACCACCGGTAAGTGGTCCGCCGCCTCGCATCTGACTTCCGGGGGGGCACCCGCAAAACACAGACCAGTGGTTGTTGGACCTTCTTCTTCGCCCTTTTGGTGTAAAACGGACTCTCCTCTCAGACTCCCCATCTCCACCTGCTTTCTACAGTCTCGCAGTTCCATTCATGACTCCCATTTGTAGAATGTCCTCCCACCATCGTCCAGACCGTTCAAGCGAATGCGTGCCTTTCCTCCACAAGAAATGGGAGTGGTTTTTGAGCCCTGTTAATCGTCCTTTTGGTGTAAAACAGACTCTACACTCAGACTCCCCATCTCCACCCGCTTTCTAAAGTCTCGCAGTTCCCTTCAAGGCTTCCATCCGCAGAGCGTCCTCCGACCATCGTCCAGACCCTTCAAACCCAGTCGAACGCGTACCCTGTCCCCAATGCCTGGATCATCTACCAGTCCAACCAAACCAAGGGAATTCCACCACAATCACCTGCAAGCTTGACCATCTCAGGAAGACTTTCAAGGATTTGCTCCGCGATGTGGGAAACGGAAACAGCGGGGGTTCAAGCAAACTCCGAACACCTCAGCGACATCAAGAAGGCCGAGCACAAAGCCTTTCTCTGCAATGTGGGAAACGGAAACAGCTGAGGTCCAAGAAAACTCCGAACGTCTCAGCGGCATCCAAAAGGCTGAGCACAAAGCCTTTCTCTACAATGTGGGAAACGGAAACAGCTGAGGTCCAAGAAAACTCCGAATGTCTCAGCGACATCAAGGAGGCCGAGCACCAAGCCCTCTACCCGCACCACTGTTTCAAGCCCATGAAGAAGGTGACAAAGAACGGCTCGCTGAGAAGGAGTCAAGCTTAGTACGCGTAAATCCAAGGCACAAACGCGTCCTAGTGCCTCTAGGGCCCTGCCACCGTTGCACACGACCAAGGTCCCGCATTGTCTGGGTCCATGTCTTCTGCCACTCTATCCGGAAATAAAACACTCCCGCCATGCCACAGCTAACCCCTCCCGCCGACCACCCAACGCCACCCACCGAACACTCAAGCATGTCGGTGCCATCTCCTTTCACTCCCTCACCTCCTCCACTCTCCATGGCCTTAATCCCAGGAAGGACCCCTAACAGCACACAGCCTCCATCTGGTGGTGGAAACATATCCACTGATGCAGCTAGTCAGCATGGATCCGCTACAATGGAAGGTTGCTCACTGGGATATAAGGCCCTTTCTTCGGAGGACGTGTTCGATATTGAAGTGACATGGGAGAGAGTTGCAGGAAAAGAAATACAGGTGAGGTGAGACCGCAGGTGAGAAACGGTTGAGTTGATGAGGTGTCAACTTAAATACAAGTGGCAGGGTCACGCCGTGACTAGACTTTCAACCCCAGTCAAACGTGTGCCCTTCCTCCACGAAAAATGGCAGTGGTTGTTGAACCTTCTTTGTTTCCCTTCTGGTGTAAAACGGATTCTTCTCTCAGACTTCCCATCTCCACCTGTTTTCTACAGTCTCGCAGTTCCATTCATGGCTTCCATCCGCATAGCATCCTCTGACCATCGTCCAGACCCTTCAATCCCAGTCAAACTGGTTCTCTTCCACCAAGAAAAATGGGAATGGTTTTTGAACCTTCTTTGTTCCCCTTTTGGTGTAAAAACAGACTCCTCCTAGATGCCCCATCTCCACCCGCTTTCTACAGTCTCCCAGTTCCACTCATGGCTCCCATCCACAGAGTGTCCTCCGACCATCATCCTGACCCTTCAAACCCAGTGGGACGCGTACCCCGTCCCAAATCCCTGGATCCTCTACCAGTCCAACCAAATACCACCGCCATCACTTGGCAAGTCTTGGCCATCTCAAGCAGATTTTTCAGTGATTTGCTCTGCAATGTGGGAAGCGGAAACAGCGGGGTTTGAGCAAACTCCGAACGCCTCAGCAACATCAAGAAAATCGAGTACCAAGTGGGACACGGAAACAGCTGAGGTTCAAGAAAACTCTGAACGTCTCAGCGACATCAAGAAGGCCGAGCACCAAGCCCTCTACCCGCACTACCATTTCAAGTTCATGGGGAAGGTGACAAAGAACGGCTTGCCGAGAAAGAGTGCAAGCCCAGTACGCGTAAATCCAAGGCACAAACGCGTCTTAGTGCCTCTAGGACCCCGCCACCGTTGTACACGAGTGAAGCGAGTTTTGGTCCGGTGGGTCAATCCCCTCTCGCGTCGTCTGGGTCCAAGTCTTCAGCACCCCACTCTAGGTGGTAAGACATCCCTCTCACCATGCCACAGAAAACCCCTCCCGCCGACCACCCAACGCCACCCACTGACCACCCATCCATGTCGGTGCCATCTCCCTTCACACCCTCACCTCCTCCACCCTCCATGGGCTTAATCCAAGCAAGGACCGCTAACAGCACCGGTCTCCATATAGCAAACCCAGTGGTCGCGGTGATGGCACCCATGGCGACGGCAGCAAGCCTGCAATGAGTACACAGGTGCAGGAGAACCGCCATGTGGCGTCAGACCGGCCACCTGATTTGAATGCACGTCGACCGCTGCTTCAACGTGTCGAGTCGTAATATACAATTCAAAATGCGGTGGAAGCGGTCACGATAACACTGAGCTCTGAGAAGTGGAGTCAGATGAGAGGGACGGAGATAACATTGGATAATATTGGAGACAAAGAGTGCACCCGAGGGCACAATGAGTGACGGCGTTGACCGCAAAGGTGAGGACCTATTCCTAAGTCCTGAATTTAATGTTTTTCAGGCGCTCTCACCTGCGAATAGATCAATTTTATGGATCATAAAACACCTTAGGAACAATCACCAAGGACTTCGCGACCTCACCCCCACTTGTGCAACAATTAAGTCACATGGAGATCGATATACGCGCCCGCTTCCGCACCCGCTACAGTTGTCGTAGGACATCCTGAGACGCCATTATGCAAAATAGATCGTACGCTTACCCCCTTCAAAGTATCGAATGTGACTTTAGGCCAAAGCGACTATCTCTCTGATGCTGATTATTCTATGTTTTCTCATATTCATAATACAGAGATTTTCCATCGCAATCTCGAAGCAGAGGCTTCTTTTCGATTTATCCCAGGTTTCGCGATGGCAGTGGTAGTAAACTCGGGCTGCAATTCCGTTTCCGCTGGCATCTTTCCAATCGGGACGGCCAGATGTTTATCCATTCATTTAGCGCCTATGATTTTCACGATTATCCTGGGGGTTGGAACCATCAGCATAGACGCAGGATCGGAGCGGAAGAAATATCGCGGAGTTCCCTCACATTCGCTATATCTAAAAGCTTCTTGGTAGGCCTTCACCTCCAGCTCAGCGCCATTGCTTCAAGTATCGTTTACACTTTCAAAGGCACAACACTCAACCCATAATGTCCAGATTCCCAGTGGCTGGTGATGCGGGTAGTTCTAAAGACATGATAACCGTTATGCAAACTTTCAAGGAGCGGCACGCCGTTAGTACTCGCGGTTGATCTCCTTATAATCATGAGAATCTATGCTCTCTATGGCCACAGCATTCGAAGTGTGTACAACCTTCTGCATAGAACGAATGTTTAACGCTGATCGGTCCAGTTATTAAAGTCGGGTTCTCCTTAGTTGCTATTTGGATCAGTGAGCAATTCTCTTATCCCCCTTGATGGTAACTTAACTCAGAATCCAGCGGAAGTCATCGTGAATACATTTCGGCTGCTGACCGCAATAGTGGGTTCATTCTAATGGATAAGTATAACTTAGACGATCATTACTATAGTTGCATTTGGTGTCAAACCAATGACTGTCAAGCCGATAGTTGGTCCACCTGGTCTCATACCCACCTGCCTTTCCTTCACTCCTCCAATGTATGAGTATGCTCTTTCCTGCGGGACAGTAGCTGGGACGGAGATAATATTGGAGACGAAGAGTACACCGGAGGCACAGTGAGTGACGGCATTGACTGCAAAGGTGAGGACGTAGTGCTCAGTCCTGGATTTGATGTTCTTCAGGTGCTCTCAGCTGTGAATAGATCCCACTCTGTGGATCATAAAACACCTTACAAACAATCACCAACGACTTTGCAACCTCATGTGTGGCATTGACAGGCATGCTGGTTCATTTTATTTACAATTTTGAGTGCCATTTATGCCCTTACATAAGGCACACTCAGCAGACATTTAGTCCCTTGCAAGCTAGAATGAGTGCCACATAGTATGTCATAGTTTGTCACAGATTTTTTTTTTGTTTCATTTTATAGACCTCAGGTGACTAAGTCCTATGAAGCTCGGGCCCAACGGCAAGCTTACTCCCCAAGAACGCCAGCGTTGCTTCGACCTGAACTTGTGTCTGGTCTGCGGCAGTATGGACCACAAAGCTAGTGTGTGTCCGAGAGCCGCAGCAAAGGCCCAAGCGGCGCAGGCAGCCAACCAGCCCTCAGAGGCCAAAGCCAAACCTACAGCCACGGCCCCCGAGGCAAAAAACTAATCCGCAACCTTTCAGCCTCTGCACGTCCAGAGGGTTGCATTGACCCTGAACATGCCAAACTAGCGGTTAGACTTAACACTTCCGCTCTCTTTAGTCCTACATCTCTTGTAGTTAATTTGTCCTCTGAAACTATTTTAAACACTCCTTTTAAAGCATTAGTAGATTCTGGCTCCACACACTGTTTCCTTGAATCTACTTTTGTACGCAGACATAACCTCCGAACCCGAACCATAGACCTGATCCCTCTTAGATTATTTGATGGAAGTACAAACTCCATAATTACCGAAGCAGTAGAACTACCTATTCGCTTCTCCTCTGACCACACTTTCCCCGTAGACCTTTATGTCACTTCGCTGGACTCGTCCTGTTCGGCCGTGCTCAGGCACAACTGGCCCACCCGCTGACAAGCCAGCGGACAAGGCACATCTATTTTCAATCCAACTCCGCCAGCGCCATTTTCTTCAACCTTAGCCATCATCTCACATCGCCTCTACGCCGACACCGCCATCTTTTATCACTCGTTATATAATCATCAATCAAACAATATGTCATCATCAATCATTTCCTTGTCGACGCATATCCAAGAATCCATCGAATTGCAACCTATAGAAGGACGAGCTGAATGCCATTTTCCAATCACACCGACATATCCTAATCCTGCTCATCTCCATCGCAAGCTCTCTAATCCTAATCATCATGACACTTATGCCATTGGAGAGCCAGTATATGTCGACGACTCTTCAGAACCATTCATATTTCTTGGAGACAAAAGGGTATACTATCATGCAGGGCAAGAGGAATACGTGGCAGAATTCAAGGGACCATACCCAGAATATCCTCCCCCGTCCATTCACCTCACTCTTCATCATAGAATCCAGAAGGATCGCATCTTCCACCCCACTCGTCAGCCATTCATGGAAAGGTTCATGAACCGCCTTCGGAGCCTGTGTTGTCTCTGATTCGTCAATTCTTCCTGGATGACACAGTGACTCATTCTATATCCAATTCGCTTAGGAGACATTGGACAAGATGAGGAATATTATTGGTGGACATTTCTTTTGTTCTTTTATCTGACACATTATCTTTTCACATGATCTTTGCCTTGTTCTATGTTTGATAACTTTTTCTCGTCATTACTAACTGACATTCTATTCTTGTACTAATATTCCCACTCCACGATTCATTCCCCTATCTTGACACATTCCTGCTTATCTGCTTTGTCAGATACTCCTTTCTTGATTCCTTTTTTGTACTTTTTGTTC
>QMFG01017668.1:0-15001 GCA_003314545.1 Ramaria sp. MG151
AAAAGGGGAAAAAGAGAGGAAAAAGGGAATAAACCGGTTATCCCCTGACAATAAGCTGAAGCCAAGTCCCACTTGACCCGTTCACCGAGCCCTGGCTCTCCTCGGCAACCCGACCCCGAACCTCGGATCGACTCTACCTTGAGTCCCAAACTTAACTCTGCCTCCGCTCCAACTCAGTTCTTAACAATTAGCTTCACACCACCACTTCCCCTGCAATAATATTCATTCTTGCTTAGAGATCAATCAAGCACCCCTTCAAGTGCATTCAATAAACAAGTTCCCAAAGCTCAAAATCAAATCAAATCAAATACAAATTATATACAAAAAATATTTCTTTTATTTCTCATATTAAGTCTGAAATGTCAAGGAAAATAATTTTGATAGGAATCCAAGGTTCAAATACCAGATGTTAAATACTAGTGCAGGGGGGCATTGTCACAATTGGATTTGTGACCATCACTAGTATTCCAAAAGACATCCTCTGAAGGCTCCATTTGAACTCCAAACAGTCATCAATATGATCAGGACACTTCCACTTAACACCTTGTCACCTGTTAATGTCTTTGAATCACTCTATTGTTGTTTGAATGAAGCAATCAATAATTAGTTCTGATCACAGTCTTTTCTTGGAAAGAAGCACTCTGACTGTTCCCATCACTATTCTTATCTTTTCCAAGGGACTCAATACCCAAGCCAATTCTACCCTTCTGAGGTTGACAATGACAAGTAATACCATCAGACTCTATGGTATGAGTGTCCCTAATATTTGGACTCACTATCCAAAGGATTAGCATGAGGTTGTTCTTACCTAAAGAGCTATGCAATTTGCAAACAAGTTTCAGGATCAATTTCTAGTCCATTGTTCATTTCCTCCATATACAATTTTCCTACCTTCCTTGTTCCTTTATTCCTATTACTTTGAGTTAGTATACATGTACCTTACCTATATTCTAACCCTTACAGGCACTTTCCCATTTGTATCCCCTTCTGAACTATTCAGTATATAGGTAGCACATTCATATGTATGTTCCCCAGTTCAATTATTATACATCTACTCATTCATCTTGCTCAAACCTGTCAACTTGTTATGAACTACCTTGAATAAAAAATCTCTGGATAATTACACTTTTGAGTGAGTACTCTAATCTCATTTACATTTCCTTAGAAGAACTACTTTGAAGCAATATAATATCATTGGCTATAGCAACATGGACTACAACATCCATTCAACTTACAGGATAGAGTTCCTTTGGAACATCTATCTCTTCAGAACTATACATCCTTTGCAAATGTTCTGAAGGCTATTTGCTTTCACTGTAGGATTTATATTCACTTTCAAATATCATTCTATCACAATTAGGACATTTCCAATTGATACTACTAACTTTACATTTATTTATAACTCTCATCATTGATAATTGAATTCTAACAACTGGGTTATAAAATATACATTTATGCTAGGTCTAATACATCTAAAGGTAGCCAATTTCAATATTGTTATCATATTGAATAGTTACTAGATTATGACTGACAGATATTACAACACCTACCACTGGCTATTGAGTCCTAGCATTTGTATTGTCATTTTACTTCCTACTTCAGAGATATCTATCATTGTAGATCACACTTGATATTCCATGCAATACTATAAACAATCAATTATATATGATGAAGTAGGATGTTAAGTGTAAGAAATATAGAAGATGTTGGAATTTAGTATTTTCTCTGCTACTAGCTCTCTATCTAATGACTATAAAATGAATATATGTTACCAAGCACCTTACAAATGAGAAACAAAATTGCAATGACAAGTATTTCTTCCCTCTGGATCCAGATATAGAGACTAGAATATTCAAGTACAACAGCTTTTAACATCTTACTTTCCCATTCCTTTTAACATCTTACTTTCTCATTCCTTTTAACATCTTACTTTCCCATTCCTTTTAATATCTTACTTTCCCATTCCTTTTAATATCTTACTTTCCTGTTTCTTTTGATGTATTTCTATTATCAGGATACATTTTTCAGACTTATAAAGTTTCTTGTGAAGTTTCTATACATATGTCAGGATCATAATATTGGCAGTCTGTCTATGTTATCATTCTTCCAAACTAAATTCTCTGAGGCCATCCTTCAGACCCAAACAATTGCCACCTCAATTATATCATTTGGACTCAACAACCTTCTCACCCATCGGTTAGGTCCAATCATAATCTTTTTTTACAAAGAACTACTCTAATTATCCCTATCACTATCTCCATCTTTTCTAAATAAACTCATTGATTGAGTCAGCTCTCTCCACCCAAAGTTTGCAATGATATTCCATATCATTAGACTCGATGATATGAATGTTCCAGACTCTCAGGAGCATTATCCAAAGGCTTTGTATGAGGCAATCCCTACCTGAAGAGCCATATGATTCAGAAACATGTTTAAGGGGTTATTGTTAGTCTGTTAATCTTTTTTCTCATTCACCATTGTCCTACCTCCCTTGTTCTTTGTTTTCTCTGGCCTTTAATTAGTATGCTTGTACTGTATCTACAGTGACTTACAAAACCAAGTCAATGTTTGGTGCTTTTGGACTATTCATTGAATAGATTTAAATGTAAAATATATATATATATATATAAGGTGTTGGTGCATCAAAGAAAGAATATGATCAAGGCTATGCAACTGTTAAAAAATTATATAATTCCGATCAGAGGTCCTGAAGATATGGGCAATTCAAATCAAGGGCCCATTGACGTAGTTTTGTGAGATAGTATTAGAACAATCAGAATCTGATGCTTCATCTATTAGATAACATGTAACCCTTGATAGATATTTACTATGGTAACCTTATCTTTCATGAGAACTCAAATTAAGGTATTTAATCCCCTCTAACATGTCCAGAACTTCACTATACTCTAATATACCCCACTTCCTCTGCTCAAAAAGAAAACATCCTCTCCTTGGCCTCTCATAGTTATTCCACTTGCACTATTGCCTCAGGACTTGGGCTCAGCCAGTCCACAGTATCCAGGACTCTCAGAACTCTCCATCCCAACCAGCCTTGCTCCTCTGAAGGTCATCCCCCAAGCTTTCTTCTAGAGATCAATATACTATTTTATCACAAATTGCTACAGGCAGAGCTGCCAATGCTACTCAGGTCACAAAACATATCAATACAATTATCCCCCACCTAGTCTCCTCAGAAACAGCCAGAAGAGTTCTTAGGAAAGATTCATTTAAGGCTGTGGTGAAGAAGAAAAGGCCCTTCTTCAGTTCAAGGCATAGATGGCTGAGATTGGCCTTTGCTTTGAAGCACAGTGAGTGGACTGTGAAGGACTGGAAGAGGGTCATTTGGTCAGATGATACCAAATTAACAGGTTTGGATTAGATGGGAGACAGTGGGTCTGGAAACCGAAGGGGGAGGGGTTGATTGAGAGAGAAGTGTAGGGGACAGTTAAGTTTGGAGGGAGAAACATTATTGTATGGAGCTGTATGAGATGGAATGGTATTGGCCAGCTCGCAGAGATTGAGGGGAAGATAGATGCTGATCAGTTTGTATCCATTTTGGAGGACCACATGCTGCCCAGCCTGGAGGAAAGTGGAATTCCTGAGGAATAGATAATTTTTTAACAGGACACTGACCCAAAGCACAAGTCAGAGAAAGCTAAGAACTAGATGGAAAATAACAATATCATTCTCCTTGACTGGCCTGTGCAGTCTCCAGACCTGAATCCTATCAAGCACCTCTGGGACCATGCAAAAAACAGGCTTGAGGAGTATCCAACACCACCTAAGGAAGATTGGGAACTTTGGGAGAGAGTAGAGGAGTGGGCCCTTGAATGCATGAGATAGCATTCCTTTGGAATATCTATCTCTTTGGAACTATGCATCTTTTTACAAACATTCCAGAAGCCATTTGCTTTTACTATAGGACTTCTATTTACTTTTGAATATCATTCTATTACTATTAGAAACATTTCTGATTGATACCACTAACCATACATCCATCTATAACTCTTATCATTGATAATTGAATTCTGATAATGTACTCCTTCTTATGCTTTGGTATCTTTATTTCATAACTCCCCTTAGAAGATTCTATAACTATTATATTACAAGAATATAATTCCTTATAAAATATGTAATAGGAAGAGTCTGTTTCTTCTCCAACTATATTAGACACTATCTGAGAAGGTGTCATGAATTATAACTCTTGCTTGCAACATATCAGTATATTCTCACTCATCACTGCTAATGCTTTGAACTTTATTTGGTTCCACTCTGTACTTGTATAGAAAGTCTAAGTTCATACTCTCTTCAACAACTACTATGCCAGATATAGAAGACTTTATCTTTGTATCCATCTTACTTTGTATACACATTGAAAGCAGTAATAATATGTTGTGGAATTTATTGGAGACGCATTTTGTCACCCTCCCAAGATATTTGGACAGGTGCTTAAGTCCTTCTATTTAGTTAGATATGTATTAATAATTCCCAGTCAGGGATGACTGATTATATTTCAAGTTATTCTTCAAGTGTAAGCTCTCTGTTCAAAGTCTACTTGCTGCTGTGATCTTGTATTTCTAAACTAACACTTGATATGAGAAGAACAGAGTTAAATATACCGAGAGTGACACATGCTTGGACTCTCATTGACCCACAGGCAAGCTCGAGGTGTTCCTAGCAGTATTGATATAATGTCTCTGTAACCCTTTACTCTGTCATACAAAGTATGTCATCACACGGCCCGTGTGCTGACAAGGTTAACATTCTTGCGAAACGGCCAGCACTATTTTTGTATAAGGTGTTCTTTGCTTTGGTGTGCCCCTTACGATGTTCTGCACTGTGAGCTGCTATAAATATAAATTTGATATTACTATAAATACATGTGGCGTGGTACTTAGACGCTGTGGCGTTTGCCCAGTCGTCTTCCGTGAACCCTTTGCTAATTTTAAAGGTGGCATGTTTGCGGTATGTCAATGGCCCAAACGTTCAGGCCATATTCGGCCGCCCGAGTGCTCCCGATCTGATGTGAAAGCATAATTTAAAACTGATGTATTGTAATAAAAAAAGGACCGCGACAGAAGCAAAGTCCAAATTGCGGAAAGGAGAACGGAATTAAAAATAGGGTTCAATTTTCTGGCCTAAGTCCTAGTGGTGGTGTGACCCCGAGGTCCAGGCAGTCTGAATGAGGTTGGCTGCACGCTCAGCAATAGCGTAGGTGGGGGCTTGGGTATGAGCCGCGGGGACGAATGGCTGGGATAGGTTAGCACCTTATGCTGCATGTCATGTAGAGAGATCAGCATGCTCACAAAGACAGAAATATCCACGACCCTAAGCCCGTTGACACCCTTCACACGTAAACTCGGATCCAACACAGCCATTTTATCCTGCAGAGTTCCCATCTTTGCGGTGCAGGAATGGTGCCAGAACGTGGTGACCGCATTCCGTGCGTAATCCGCGAGTTCCTCGTCGGTCGTAGCATTTGCCAGTGCACCGGCGGGCTGGCCCACAAAGCCCTGCCACGGCGTTGTTGCGAGTAGCTGCATGGCAGTACGAAGCCCTTGTACTGCGACAGCGGTGTCTATAGGGTTCGAGAAGAATCCACCATCAATGATGGGGAAGGTGAATGGGTCCGCTGACGCGAGCGTCAGACTCCCGCCTTGCATAGCATGCGTCAGTTACGGTTTGCCACTTTAAAAAATATGGAGAATAAGTACGAGAAGTTGGTGAAATGATGCCCATGGTGAGGGACATAAACGATCCAGTCGGAGGCGATGGACTCGTGAATGACAGGAATGCATCCTGGAGATTGGCGCGGCGCGAGATAGGTTAGTAATGACAGGCGTTTGCGAACCATGCCAGCTGCACTCACCGCAAACAAGAACTCTATATGCGCAGAGGTCGGCCCTGCAGATGGGTCTGTCCCATTGAATACACTTGAATTGGAGGGAAGGCGTAACCATGCGAACTGATTTGCGGCCGCGTCGGAAAATAGGCCTGTCCTATTCTGTTCCCATTGGGCTAGTATTTCGTTCGCCAAGGTTTGATTCCTGAAGACAGGGTCCAAAGTGGAGTTGGAATTGATATTCCATTCGTTCGACAGTAGCGGATGGTCTTGAAGATTTTGTCCAACGCCAGGCGAATCCACAAGGGTCTGTATCCCGTGGGAAGAAAGTTGTTTGGAATCACCGACACCGCTGAGGAGTAGCAAGTGAGGGCTGTTGATGGGTCCGGCGGACAAGATAACTTCCTTGCTTGCCCGGATAGTCCTGCGAGGACCTAGATGAGTCGGATGAGCTATGGGGTAATTAAGGTAAAATGTTCGCCTGACGTACTCGTAGGGCTTTGTGCGAACTCAACTTCACGGAGGTCAGGCGTGCTGTCGTGGCCGTCGTCGGCGATATTGCGGAGTCGGGTTACCTGTGTACCAATAAGAACATCGATATTGGGTCTCTGTAAGGCTGGATGTAGGAACGCTGTCGCGGCGCTGCTCCGTTGGCCATGTCCTGTTGTTGACTGTACCCAACCTGGAGTGAATTCGTACGCCATCAGCAGATGGGTGTGGAAGAAACAGTATAACACACTTATTCCTATCGTGTTACCAGAGTTGGCATCGAGGTTGAAGGGGAAATTTACTGGGTCAGCTTGGGTCGTCGCTAGGACGCGGGAATCAAGTTCGGTCGGAAATCCGAACAAAGTGGTGAGCAACGTTCCATTTTTGCTGTGGAAGGTGGGGTCAAATTCTCCAGTTGTATTATGGTTGTCGACAGGAGGTACAAATTTTTCGGACTGAATGGTAGGTTAATGAAGACAAAACAGCGAGGGCGAGGAAATGGAGTAACCTTAAGCATGAATGGAAGCATGGCATCCCAAGACCAACCCGGATCCCCGGTCACATTTGCGATGCGATCAAAGTCATCGCGGGAGCCACGAGTATAGACCATGAAGTCTATGATTCGGGTCAATAAGGCTGCAGTCCGTTGGAAACGGGAAGCACTGGAGAACTCACTAATGGAGCTTGAACCTCCGAGCACACGGCCACGCTGGAATTGAATGACGCGATTGTTGGCGAAGGGCTGGGGGATAGTGGTGAAATTCCAGATAAGAGATGCATTATTCAAGAGGTTCGGTGCCGTGAAAGGGATCTGCAGCGGTTCGACTCCGGCATCACTGGGAGACAATATAGGCGATGAGGATCTGCGATATGGGTCGCTCAAGGAGGACACGTACTTTCCACCCGCTTCAATTACAAGGACTGAAAAATTTGCGTTTTCACTGAGTCTACTAGCGACGACGCTACCTGCCAAGCCAGCTAACAAGGAAACGTAAGCGGAGACCTTGATGATGGAGCGGGCAGGGAATGAGAATGGGGGTTTCACGGACCTCCAACCACTACAAAGTCGTATGAAGTCTTTGTAAGCTGTGCCGGATCGGTAAAGAGCGCCGCGTGCGCCACGTGCGCCAAGAGAGAAACGAAGGAGAGATGTATGAGACGCATCAGAGATAGTTGTGGTCACCGCGCACAGGAGGAAGTTGTCTTTCGAGGTTTGGTAGATGCAAACGAGACGAGAGGAACTCGACCTCTGCGTTGGTCCTTGGCTGCTGCAGGCTGAGGGCCATCACATTTTAAACCAGTGAGTTGCGCAGCAGTATTACGAGTCGGCGGCACCGGTGTCAGCCTTGGGGATCGGCAATCGATATGGTAATATGAGATTCTACATACCGTAACTTTGAGAACCCTTCTAAATCAAGTAAGAGTGGGGTGTGAGACATCAAAACCGAACCCTTCTTGCGTTTGAGGCATATCGCGTCAGGCACGTTTGAGTCGACTGGGAATATCTACCTACCGGAATCGAGGTAGAGCGCCCGGCTGACTATGTGGGAAGATCTGGACCAGGCACGGGGCTGATTGATCTTCTGATTGTGGCTGGACCTTCAACTCCGCGGGGAACACTCCGAACATGAGCTAGCCCTGCCATGGCAGTTCAGGTTTTGCCTATATCATGTCCTGAACTTCATTTGATAAACGAGGATGAAGTCCTGTCGTACTACACGTACTTTCCGCCCCTTTGAACACAGGTATTTTTAATAAACCTGGGTTAACCCGAGTCTCCCGCTATGACCTGACCTGATGTGCCACCTAACAGGGAGTAACGAAAATGAATGAATTTTGAAATCGAGAGGGCATTACGGATCTGCAATCACGATACAATAATATTCTCCCCCGGAAGCAATGCAGGATTTGAATGTAGTGCCGCGAAAGCCGCATTACGCGAAGAGAAGGACAGAAGCTGTACATGATTGCTTCTCATGTTTACAGCCGAGGAGATGGGGTTTGGGGTTACGAAACTGTAATCGACTGAGAAACGGTCTCCCGCATGGTCAAACGTCAAGGGCTATCAACCTTGAATTTCCACAGATATAAGTGGGAGCAGTTCTGGTGGGGTGGGACTTGGGGGTAAGTGCCTCGAAATTTAGGCGCTACTATGTCACATCGTGGGAAACAATGCCTAGCCTCCGTTTTAGCCTCCGTGGAAATACTCCACAACCCATGTCTTGTTATTCGAGGACTGTCATATGGGGTTTGAGCCAACTAAGCATCAACTTCAAGAAATGCCTTGGCTTCCCAAACACTCTCGCTAATCATATACAACTTGCTCGCCAACGTATCTCAAATACCTAGGCGTCTGGCATAGCCATAGGAACTATTGGCACACTTCTCGCAGCAGCCCCCGCTTTGGCCGAAGCTGCGACTACTGGGAAGACAGAACACGTCACACGCGGAAGGGGACGGACATAGCATCCAACTCTCCCGACACGTCAGTTCGCATTGGAATGGACTCAAGGCCAGAAGCAGTACTCTCCCTAGCAGTCCCTAGCGACGTGATGGTCACTACATCCTCATAATATGTGTAGCAGATACCCGACTCGCCCAATATGATAGAGCACTTTCCGCAGGGTTATTCTAGTAAGTGAGACCTACGTTAATCTCGGCCGATGGGAAAACGCGTAGGATCAGGTTTTGACATGTTGGCACGGATTGGCAATGCTATTACAAGAGAGATTGAGCGCATTACGGACAGTCCTTCGGGTAGGGTGACGTCTGGTGCTCCTGGATGATGGGGTCATGTGTGGTGTCAAGCGGTTGCGAAGGAGATAAGGTACGCGCTGGTCAATTCCGTTGCATTCTCGCGCCGTCGTAACGTGTGGCTCACACGACGATGTTCGAATTTGAAATGCAATCACGAGACATGGAGCACGCAAGTGAGTGTCAGTTCGCCAAGATGAAGTCCCTTTTAGTCTCACACAATGAGATATTTTCGTCCAGACACGAAACGCAAGTACAGGAGAGCTGGATGTTCTCGAGGAGCACTGGAGCCGTCTGTTGTACCTGACTCGACGCACGCTGTCTGGTTCGAAGGACAATTCATCTATGAGGGAAATGGAGCTTTATTAGAGAGTCCTTCGCATTGGATGACCTCCGTTATTCCCGTCAGTGTGGTAAACACCCCGTGGGACAAATCAGCTTGCATTTGGAAGGCGACTTCTTAAGAGACAGAACGCGTGCTACTCAGACGTTCAAGGGCAGTGACGTCTCGTGGTATCATGGCACGAATGTGTCTGGCTCGCATGTCCAATCCAGCCTTGGGAGATAGAGCGCGTGTTGGAGGTGTTGGTATTCGGTAGAGTCCGTCTCATTCCACTTCCATTATCTAGCTCAAATGACTCTGTCCCGGGCTTGGACACCACTAACAGCGAATCAGCTTCATTATTCGTCTATGAAACTTTGCAATTGCCAGAAGGAATTACAACCAATAAGATCATGCCAGGAGTTATTTCCGTTTTAGGCACTAGACATGGATTCTTATTGACGCGAACTGTAGTTTGCTTGATCGCTTCCGGACAAAACTCCTTCTGAATCCAAGATTTTGCACCTGTATATTCATGGGTTCAACAGTTTGTATCCCGCAGCACAAGGGTTATCGTGAATGGTAATATCATCGTAGTTAACATTCTGGCTTTCTACGGCTACCGAATTCCGAATTCTCTTCAACTGACAATGGATGAAAATGGACTGGTTTAACTGCTTGTGGTACAGGTTAGGAGATGTACCTGTCCTTTCCTATTGCCCACCGATCGGATAGAAAAAGTGCCGACGGCTTAAAACGTTATGTTACTATATTTGAACCGCACTATAGAATTAATATTAGTTACAAGTTTCATCCAATGTCCCTGTATCAAGATCAAGACTGATAGATCGAAAACTGACACGTAAATACATGTAAACAAGGATGGACATAACGAATTACGTTTTTCTACACATTACTCCGCACGTATTTATCCGACACACAACCCAACAAACCGAAACACGAGGACAACTCGAGTCAATTACCCAAGAACACTTACTGATGAACGACGAGACACTGACGAGGACACATAGGACCGCACGAGTCGAGCAACAATGTAAAGACTTGACGATATCTATAGCAAACATTGCTTTTGACGTCAAGTCTAGACAACGACATTCAAGCATGTCTCATTTCTCACTAGCCAAATTTATCCACCTCTACTCTTTTTCTCGAGTCTCTCTCCCCCTTTTCGCAAGTTTAAAGCTGTATGGGCTCAAGGATGTACGGCTGAAGGTTTGAGAATAAATGTCTGCAATCCTCTGGCGGATGGACTGGGGTGTAGGGGGACTACAGCATGAGATGGCGATCGGGCTTCCTCAGTGAGGACGCCAAGGATTCATTGCGAGTCTATCAATTATAGCAACGACGAGACTGAGAAGATCGGTCAGAAGCTGCGTCAGCTATACCACTATGGATCGGTCGGTCGGGACATAGACAACGGTAGGGCTGTGTGGAAACGCAGTGAAGATTTGGAGTTTAGGTATATCATGAAGACGGAGGGGAGGACAGGATGTCAGGTGGAAATGAACCAAGAACGACGTTGGAGCAAGAGCAAATGTCCTTGTATGTGAGGTGAGAGTATGCTGGGACCAAAAGTTCAAGAAGTACAAGACACATTGCAGGATATTTGAGCTGCTCCCTTACCAGAGCTTATCTTTGCTATCGTGGTCGCAAATACTGAGGTATCGTAAGGCGATGGGCGCCTGTTCTTTCTCTAATTGGTTCGATCTTTAAATCGGACAGAGGCAGTACAGAGAAGTCCAGATAAACAAGCAATACGAATAACTGAATTGTGAAGGAAGTCATCTCAGTGCGTAGCTGCTAATCGCGGAACGCTACTGAATTGACCAATGCATCTCAGACGGAAGCATGGGATAACTTCGGCATACAATGTTACAATGTATAACAGCTTTGGCGAGAGGCTTACAACTCAATATTTTGGGAAGCAATGTACGCCATATTGCTTTCAAATTAGCCCTAAGGTTTCGACTGAGATGATGTTGCCGTGCTCACATGTGTTCTGTTTATATACATTTTAGGCGGATTCTCCAAGTCTACAATGGGTGTCACCCACAGTAGCTCACTTCAAGCGCAGTTGCCACATTCTGCTGCCTCGCTTTCCTCTACCTCGCTTTCTTCAAAAAGGAACGCATAAATCTCCCACCCAGTCCCTGGGGCTCCCGCTCATCGGGCACTTCCACCGCGCGCGTAATTCCACATTCGCTCCCACGCTGCTCGCAGGTCCCCCGATCCGCTCATGGATATGGTTCCGCGAACTTGGACAGCAATTTGACTTGCCTCTCGTATACTTGAACTTTGCAGGCTAGGACACGATCACCCTGAATGACTACCATGCAAGCATCAAACTCACGAACTCCCATGTCTCCTCTGCCCAATCTCCCACTAATGATCCAATGATCCAACCTTTATAGCTAGAAAAACACTCCACAAAGTATTTCTTGTGGCCCCACCTTGTAGCTGCAATCCCAGTGAGGCGTCAACAATAAGACGCTGAACGTGTTCTGGCTCCGGAAGAATAATATGTAATTTAAGGCGTACGTACCAATACCAAGGTCAGGATTGATAGACGCGACCTTCATCTAGCGTGTGTAACGAGTGTGACGGTAAAGCGCCTACAGATTTCAACAAATACAAACGCGGCATCACAATCCAAACCTTGCACCTGACCCATCGTCACAACAGAGCAAGCATAGAGCGATGGCTACGACGATCGAGATCCATGAAAGGAATTACCCAGTCCACGTCTTCGCGGCTCAGTCAACCAGCGTGAGCACTCCAGTCAAAAACAGCTCGCATAATGTAATGTCCGAGAAGAAGCCGCACGTCAAGGAGAAATTATGGGTGGAGATGGAGGGTGGTGGGTGGGTGAAGGATGCTCGTCTCATCGACCATTTCATGCGCTTCAGCAAGAAATCTCTTCCTAAATCAACTGTTCCCGAGTCTGTTCAAACAGAGGCCAAACTTTACGGGCCCTTAGTCGAACTTTTCAACGCGCTGGCTGTGAAATCGTCCCTCAGCTTTGTCCAGACGTCAGACAATTATCCCAGGCAATCCTGCGATCCTTCTCGTTCCAAAAATCAGCCTCTAGAGTTCGATTTAAGCAAGAAGCGCGGTACGTCGGAACTCCGTCCTGATATCCTGGGAATGCGTAAGACCGACGTCGATGCATTCCTGAATGCACGAGAGGGTGGTGACAATACTTGGCTTTACTGGAAGCTGGTCAGAGTGTTCTGTGAAGTCAAGAAAGGGTGTTCTCCTACAGATTGGCAAGTTGGACGAGAGCAGGCTGCACTGTATGCCCGCCAGGTAAGCCCATATGTTCTCTCTCTAAGCACCGTCATGGAATTCTTCATAGGTCTTTCGCAACCACCCTGGACGGCGGTTTGTTTATGGCATCGTATGGTGCCATCCCATGTTCGAAGTGTGGCTCTTTGATCGATCAGGGGGAGTTGTATCAGATCAATACAACTTCTCTGATCCTGGTTCCCACCTCTCTGGCGTCATCACCGCATTATCCCAGTTCGACGACGCGAGTATGGGTTATGATCCTACCTTCGTACTCCCTGCCGTCCACCCATTGCTCAGACCTGACGGGATGCAACCGCACAAGGATGCAACCATAACTTTTCCTGCACAAGACAATCACCCTGAGGAAACATTCGTAGTCAAGAGTGAACTGTTTTGCCGTATGTCCCTCCGTGGGAGGGGAACTCAAGTTTGGTTGGTCGAGCGTGAGACCGACGGAGAGCACTTTGTATTGAAGGATTCGTGGCGTGAGGTTGCCCGTTCACGTGAATCCGACTGGTACCAGCAAGTGGGCGAAGGCCACCCTCATCTTCCGGATATTTATCGTCATTGTGCTGTCACAATCTGTGGCAAGGACGACACGACTGAACTCTGCCGCCGGGGTTGTGGGACAAGGGATGAGAATGATGTGTGGCTGCCAACAGTACAACGGCGAGTACACGAACGCATCCTGTTCGCAAAGTATGGATTATCCCTTTGGGAGTTCAATGATTTTCCTGAGCTCCTTTCCGTTTTGAGCGACGCTGTTCGAGGTAGGCAATGTCTGTATTAATTATTCCTAATTTCTAATCTGCACGTCCCTGTAGCCCATCGTGTACTGTACAGCTCGAACATCCTTCATAGTGATATCAGCATCAACAATATATTGATCGACTGTAGAAGCAGGACTGGGATACTAATCGACCTCGATCATGCGGCCCAGGTCAACCCGGATGGTGGGGTTGTAACTGAGTCTAGAAGTGTAAGCAGCGAAAAATATCTTTTCCCCCCTGAGTGAAAACATTTTGCATCCCCAAGGGTACATTGTTTTTCATGGCAGCGGATGTCATCGCCAATATGAACATGCGTAATCCCAAAGATCCCAGACCATTTTGTCATAGTGTGCATCACGATCTTGAATCATTTGTCTTCGTACTCCTCTACTTAACCGTGGCGACCCCTGAGTACGATAATGCACTGAAATATCTCTTCCAATGTCTAGATCTCAATAACTCTAACGTGGAAAGACTTGCACTTGCAAAACATGGCTTTTGGACAGACGCACTTCGAGGATGGAGTGGAATGGCTGATCTTCTCAAAAACCACCCTCTCTGGCCTGTCGTTAACAAGTTGCACGATGCACTCGACGATTTTCGAACAAATGAAGCCGCATATAACGGACACGGAGAGCTTTACGACAAGTTCCTGTCACTGCTAGAATCCGGTAGAACCATGATACCCTGTCGGCAGGATCACAAAAGGCTACTAGAGCTATCATCTGCTCCAGACGCACCTCGTCGTAAACGGGTGAAAACGGCAGTTGCGACGTTCTCCCGTCCAGCCCTACGAACACGGGCACATCCGCCAAACTATTATGACCACTCTCAGTCTTCAACCTCGGAACTCCACTCAGGGAGTGAGGAGGGAGAGTTATAAAGACGGTACCTTCTGAGGCTATTGATATTCGTTCGTCACATCTCACAGCAACGATGGTATATACTAACTTGAAGAAACATATGCTCAGGGACCACTAGCTCTCCCGATATAAAACACAGTATTGACTGGGAATGAGCTGAACGGAGAGACTTGGCCAGATATTATCGTTGTAAGATAGTCATGGCGACAATTTGAGCAAACAATTGCGACCACAGCATGTAGAATTGATATTATAGGTAAACTTGCTTTAATTGGAGGTACCATGAGGATGAATGTCAACAAAGGGCGAATAGCGCAGAGACGAGCTTTTGTACTCTACTTCAGGAACAATCATGAAACGTGCGGTTCAAATTATTGTTTACGAGGCTAGGCTTGATATTTCTTGTAAGGTAGAGGTCACCAGGAACGGGCACCCCTTACGTAATATGCTCGCCTACGGCCCAAAATTTCTTCACAAAAAAAATGAAGTGCTAGAATTTGCCCGGAAATTAGTTTTGAAAATCTTTTTTTTTTTTTTTAATATGCTACAACAAAAATATAATTCCCCGACTCTCTTTAGAGAGGAGGGTTATAGGTGGAGATGGAAATGCAGGGTTCCACCAAAACCCTTTTCCAAGCTTCTATTCGCCCAC
>QMFG01017927.1:0-13560 GCA_003314545.1 Ramaria sp. MG151
TCCCGCGCCCACTCTACAGCTATGGACTGGATTAAAACTGATGACTTGTCGGTGATTTTAGGCATCGGCTTGGTGTCCGTGTATGTTCTAGCAAGGTTCTTGAAGCCACAGAGGTTATTGTCCTTGCTGTTCACCTTGCTGCTACATCACAATTTGAACACGTCATCTATAGTCTCGCACACCCCCTTCTCATGGGTCGCCAGGCAGATGTAGACCGAGTCAGAATACCTGGTGAGTCAGCGGTGTATAGAAATTATGCTACAGGAATTATGGGCAGGGTGAGCTGGTGTCGCCATTCTTGGCTTCTTCGACAATTTGAGTCTTTTTCAAGCTTCCTGAGAGGCCTAAACCCGAAATCAAAGTTCTGGGAGATCTTATTCAGGATGTTAATCCATCCCCTCGAAAACTTTGGTCGACGACTGTATGCCCCGTGACTGTTATACCTACAAGCCTAGTTTATTTATTCGTAGCGATTAGATCACGAATCCAGAACTTAGGGCACGTGTGGAGACTTTGGGAGCTGGCATGACCCAGGTTGCTGGCTTGACACCGCGAAACTCCACTGTGATACTGCTCCTAGATGATAGCCTAGGTAGGGTATTTGCTATATCCTCTCCGGTTGCTTTTCAATTCCTCTCGCAGAATTTATGATAACCGATCTGGCCCTCGCAAGCCAGTCTATCGTGTCTTTTACATTGTCGTCATTTTCCCTTTTCACAGCCGCGCTTGTAAATCATACACCAACGGCAATTATAGTCCCAGCGAAGCTTTTGGAACAGATTCTGGAACATCTCGCGGAATCGCGACAGTCGGCTCGTCCTTTCGTTATTGTTCTTGGTAACGAGAAGGGAAACAGCGGTCTTCAATCCCAGTTATTAGGCGTTCGAATTTTGCGATGGGAGGATATTGAAGCCCAAGGAAAGATACTAGCGAAACCCATCATTGACCCCCCAGGTTAGCCCTACTGTACTTGGTGTATGGTCCGTGATGCAGATGTCATCGTCAGAACCCAATGACGTTTTCAGTGTCTCTCTTTTTGGTGATTTAGATGGTGTAGGTTTTATCAACATATTACTCTACAGAACTAGTTAACACTTGACTAGGAGCTTCGTGGTGCCCAGTTGACTCATGCAGTGAGCAGTATCTGGCCTTGGACAATGAAACCACCCACTCAACTCGACTTAGAACGTCACTGCGGGTGTAACCGCATCCCGTCTCCTTTTCCCTACGGAACCCATCACACCTGCCGACACCTTATTTTCGGTATTCTCGATGACGAGTCCCTTTGGTCGTTCTCTTGCTTACTCAGCGCTCTATGATGGTCTCGCTTGTCTTCATTTTTTTTTACTCAGCGGTCTCACAGTGATTTAACATAGGGGCTAACTTCATATCGCTCCCTGTGCCCCTTCAGTCAGATGACAACGGTGAGTGTTGCTGTCTTGCTTGATAAGGTCCTGGCCTGACTATCCCCGAAGCATCCAAAACGCTAGGGGCATCCCAGTTGATTGAAACCTGCGAAGCGTCGGCGGCGACGCCAACCTTACTCTTCATGTGTGCTTTACCGAATTTATCAAATTATTATAGCGGACTCATAATCCCACAGGACCCCAGAGCACTTGAAGACGCTAACAACTTCAATTCTCAAAGGTGCAAGGTCTAACCTTCTGTTTGGGCTGGCTTGGCGACACAAGTTGTATGGCCTTCAAGAAGGCTTTATCACAAAAAGGTCATTTTGGGATAACTTGATCTTCGATGGGGCGAGGGCTGAAACGTTGGGCAAACTGGAGGCTAGTCTGCGGGGCGTTATTGTTTCGAATGGTGGGCCGGGGGACGATTGATTGGGAACACGAGTTGATTTTTCTGTGCAGGACCCCTCGAGGCCGCTGCAATAGAGCCCGCAAGGATCGCATTTTCCATACCGATTGTCTATGCGTTTACACATCCATTAGTTTGTGGACCAGTCATGGCATCTCATCCCCTGGACTTGCAGTCGTTCCCAGGTGACGCCGGACCAAACGTGACGATGGCTCACGTCGGCCCACCTGCTCCCAATGTGGAAGTCAAACTGGTGGGGGTGTCAGAAACTAGCGTTGACAAAGGCGATGTCATTTTCGGAAACGTATGTCTCTTAACAAGACCCTTACGCGGCAGTGTTACTCAACGTGGCAATACAGATTTCGGTTCGCGGACCAACTATCGCATCACCAGTTCCGGTGGCCGCGAGATCTCAGGAATGGGTGACGTTGAACGAGAAGGCCCGGGTGCAGACGAATGGCACATTTAAAATATTGTGATAGTATGCAGCAGAGTGTAGTACGTGAATAGACTTTGTTTTTATCAGTCATGTGACTTTGGAAAGTGAAATAAGGTTTCAGAAGTAATAAGGTTCAAGGGTTCAAAGTCACGTGAGTCACGTGGCGGTTTGTATATGTTCACCCGTACGCTTGCGTTGGTTCAACTCTGTAACGCACCCCGCCCCGCGCACAAGCCCTGGTTCACCTCCCCCCTTGCAACCCCCAACTCATTCTTAGCACAACATCCCCGCGCACACACATTCCTCCACAACACATTGCACCATGTCTGCAGCACAGACCAAGTCCAAGAAGGCCGTGTCCTCCAAGTCCAAGACCGCAGCCAAATCCAAGGGCGCAGCCAAATCTGCATCTCACCCACCCTTTGCTGATATCATCCGGGTATGCGGTGCATCATCTTGGGAAGGAATCTAGAGACTTATCTGCTTATCAACAGGAATGTATTGCTGATGCTGGTGACCGTACCGGTGTCAGCAGGTCCACCATCAAGAAATATATCGAGGAGAAGTACAAGATGGAGGTCACACCCTCTGTCGTCAGCAACATCAACCGGTCCATCGCCTATGGCGCCGAGAAAGGAGCCTTTGTGCTACCAAAGGGTACGTCGACTCTCCGTCGTCACTTTATTCCTCTCTCACCACTGGTCTCAGGTCCCTCTGGAAAGGTTTGTTGTTCTCCCTCGAGGTTTTTTCACTCATGCCGACCTAGTCTAGGTTAAACTAGCACCCAAGAAGAGCTCCTCTGATGCTGCAAAGGAGGTATGCGCTGTCCTTGTCCTTGTAATGACACGTCGATAATTTTCGTCAGAACAAACCTACGAAGCCTACCACGCCTGCCAAGAAGGTATGATATCATCTCTTTGCTAAGTACCATCTGATTTGCGGTTGGTCAGACGACTGTGTCCAAGCCTGCTGCATCCAAGCCTGTGGCTAAGCCGGCTAAGAAGACTGCAGCAGCGGCAAAGAAAAGTACGACAATAACCAAGAAGAGCACACCATTGACAAAGAAAACTGCCAAGCCTGTAGCAGCAGCAAAGAAGACTTCAGCTAAGCGGGCACCAGCGAAGAAGGTTCGCCATCCTTGTCTTATGTCTTGCCTTCATATATTCAACTTAATTTTAGGCTGTGACTGGCACCGGAAAGGCTAAGCCCTCCGCTAAGGCTAAATCATCCGTAAAGAAGAAAACATCCTCTGCCGCAGTACCAGCAAGCAAGCGCAAGGTATGCACAGTTGTGAATTTTTTGCCTATAGCTTATCGTCGTCCAGTCTGCCTCCCCCGTTAAACCAACTTCAAAAGCAGCCGCGTCTGCTAAGTCGACATCCCCGAAGAAGTAACATGTCACATACTAGACCTCTTGTTCTCTTCTGCTGTCCTGTTTATTCTTGACTTGTGCCATCACCCGTATGCCATATGCTTCCCCTTATGGATTCCTCTGTCAGTCCTCCGCTATGTACTACTACATCTTTACCTTATCGTTCCTCATTCCGATGATATATGGTTTATTGCTGATTCTCGAATCAAATGCAAAATTCATGATGGGCCTCACATTGTACACGTTTTATGCTAATGCTTTCCATGTGCGTAAGGTGACCTCCAATACCCACAATTCTTCGTCTGCGCCATCGCATAGAGCCTTATCTGCTTCCGCGAAAGCCAACGCACATTTGGACTTCTGCAAGGAGGTAATAGTGGGATGTAGCATAATCAGGTCATGTAACTGAATCAGTCTGGATTAGTTATGATAACCACTAAGTCACCATAACTAGTTACCTGTAACAGTAATTGGCCAGCGCCCCATCCCTCTCGCATTAAGAGCCGTATTTGAGTTCTAACTCCATCAAATCCTCGCGCTCTTCCTCCATCGATTTCCGTGGAACTTCCTCCGATGATTTCAATTCCAAGGACACGCGCTAAGTTTTCCACCGTTTCGTCCGGCACAACGCCAGCAATCTCCTGGATGTCTTTACTTGTAATGGGTATCGGAGGAGACGTGGACGCTGAAAGACGCTGTGCTGACTGGAGGTAAGTTATGGAGCGACGAAGATCTCCACCGGATGTTTGTATAAGAGCTGAAATGACCTGGTGAGACCCTCTTAGATTGAGTGCCATGTAGAGTAGATAAAGTTATTCACCTCGGGAGAGACTGCGACCCCTTCCTGTTGAGCAATGTATTCTATGCGCGAACGTGTTGAATCCTCGTCAAGCGGTGTGAATCGAAACTTTGAACACCGCGAGGCCAGCGGCTCGATGATTCTATCGAGAGTCTTCAGAATGACAAGAAAGTAGCGGCTGCTGCAGTGTACAAACCTTGTAACATAATTACACACAAGACAAAATCTAGTGATGTTCGCATATGTCTCCATGATTCTCCTCAGTGCCGCCTGTGCGTCCTGGGTCATTGAATCAGCCTCATCAAGGATGATGATTTTGTAAGGTGGACATGGATATGTTTCTCCTTCAGAAGAAACGGCAGCTCTCGGTGTCTGTTTCGCGAAGGTCTTGATCTTCTCGCGGACAACGGTGATACCCCGTTCATCTGATGCATTCAGCTCCAGAACCCGGTGGCGAAAGTTATCAGGACTGACAAATGGAGGATTCCAGGGCGTTATTTGGCTCCATATGCATCATTACTCACCCAAAGAGTTGTCGGGACAAGGCTAGAATAGTGGACGTTTTCCCTGTGCCGGGTGGACCATAGAATAACGTGTGTGGCAACTGCAAACATATCAAGTTATATCGTGTCATAAGCACCAAAATGCGCACATTTGAGGAGTTCAACGTCTTTCGCAGTACAGCTACGGTGTGTTCTTGAGCAGAAATGTCCTCAATGGTCTTTGGTCGACTGGTCCTGTCAAGACGTGGAAACACGAAAATATGAATGATGGGCTCACTATTTTTCTACCCAAGGCTGCAGCGCAGGATCTACGGCGTGCCTCTTGACGTTGTCTGTGCTATTTTGCGGTTTGAGGAACATGCTGCCGTGGACTCGGATTCACGTCATAAGTCACGCGTTGTCACATCGCGCCGCGCTCTCTTCCACACCATGAGCCTCGTCAGCTCCGACCTTAACCAAGGTATTGTCTCACGCCCTTAAGTGTATCCATCCATGCCTGATCGTCTCTTAGTGACACCGGAGAAGACGGGGGAAGCCTCAGGTTTGATATTCCCATATAGTGAAATTTCGTAGCACTCAGTATGCTATACAGTGAAACCAGATAGGGTCAAAGTCGCGTCTCCCCTCGCAGAATTTAAAAATGGCAAGGTCATCTTCAAGCAGAAACCCATCTCGTTCGAGAACTTATCAGAGACAATGCAAGGTCCGTGGTTGCCGCTATACTGGGCTACGCACCATTCATCAGAGAACTTGTATAGAAATTGTGAGCTTCCGGGATTGCATAAAGGATATTAGTAACCCTCTTCCCACAATTCCTGTCAATCATCTCCCTCTTATCGCTAAACTTGTACATGAAAGGTAATTGGATTCACCTCACTATTTCTGGACGTATGGCGTTATTCAACATACGTGCAGCGATAAATCTATCACAACGTTGACAAAGAACCTTCAGTCGCTACTTCTCCCTCCAACCTTGGAATCATCGTCACAAGTGTCTGAAACGGAGGTAGTGGGCCTTCTCACACTTTGCGTAGTAGAGAATGCCATCAAAGCCGTAGCCGAACGCGTTAACTACGGTATAGACGCTGACACGGAGAAGCCTCCAGCGGGCTTATGTGTCTGGAGATGGGAAGTGAAGAATAAAGATTGGCTGCCCAAGTCCATGAGTGATAAAGTGTGCCAACGTTTTCATGAGAGGGTAGCGGTAAGCTATAGGTGTAACTTGTTCTTCGAACATGCTGATGAGCTTGTACAGGCCAAAGAATACTTACAATCCATATTCGATGCTCTTCCAGAAAACGAAAGATGCGCAGTCCTTCAACACGGGAAGAACAAGTTACCTAAAGGCAAGGGAGCTACTACCGAAGCCACACACACTTGCAATCGTGATCCCAATACATCGGGGGAGAAAAACAATACGTGCGAGGTACGCCTCGTTATAGCGGAAACCCGACAGGGCTGATGTTAATCGCTAGACATCTGAGAATCGAGAATCGAGCTCAAAAAAACCCAGTCGAGCTAAGAAACCGTTCGACCCTGAGATATTAGCCAAGGTGTGTATTTTCATGGTGTCTTAGATGTCATAGACTTGCTCACGTCACGCCAGGAAAAAGAAAAGCAGGAAAAGAAAGTGATCAAGGCCGAGAAGGATAAGAAAGTTGCAGAGGTTTCTATCCTTTTCACCTTTCATCTTGGTATTGGTAATTGACCTGTTGCGGGTGTCTTAGGCCACAAAGAAGTCTGCGGCCGTCTTTGCCACTTTCTTCAAGCCTGTGGCATCAAAGCCAATTAGACCAACCAACACCGCACAAGCACAATCTACTGCTTCTGGTTCATCTACTCAGACTCACTCGAGCGAATTTCAGCTGACTTTCAAGCCCTTTGTGGTCAAGAAAGACGCACACTTGGCCCCGGTAAATTACTTCGTTGCTCAAAAGCGACGCAGAGAACAACAATCCGATCTCGAGGGGGCAATTAAGGAAGGATGCGGTATCATTGACCTCGTTGACGAGGGGAAAGAATTGCAGTTCCGAAAGGACCATTCTACAGTAATAGAAGTGGACAATAAGGATCACGTTTCACGTTGGGACGCACAAGGTTGATCTTTGCTAACTATATGAGCCTGAATTGATGCTGAAAGTACACATATATAGAGGTGTTGGGATCCTTTGTAGGGTCGCAGCCGCCATCATTACAACCCATCTCTGGAGCACTTGCCGCCAGAAGATTTTTCAAAGCAGAACCCAAATATTGTGTCCGCAAGATTATGCACCAGCTCAATGACGCGGAAGTTCAGGGAGATCAACGGACTACCCGAAAGCTCACTGCCCTTTTGAGAAATAGACAGAAAATCCCCGCAAAATTTCTTGTTTTCCATGAGAATAATAGGCCAGGCTATATCGGTCAGACTCTCTTGTGGTGGCTTCGTCTCTTCTTTGCGTCTCACTTTCTTTCTTAGGCACGTGGACTAGGAGTTCTCCATCTATCGGTCCCCGTACACCGTTCGCACGGGATTTGCTCTCTTTTGATTATGATCATGACAGTGACGCTGAATGGGAGGAGGAGGAAGGGAGCGCAGACGATGTGAATTCCCAGGAAGACTCCAATGAGGACGATCGATCTAGTGTAGGATCCGACATGGACGACTGGCTTGTTGAGAGCGATGAAATAGAACTTGATCTTACAGATGCTCCCGACGACTCCGTAGCACCTCCCGCCAACTCAACCGCCAAGAGGAAGTCTACCGGGCCTACCGAGCCACCAAACAAGAAACGAAAAGTCGTTCCACTCATCCCTTTCCAGAAAGGGCCTGTATGGGAGAAAGAGATCGGGGATTGTGATTACGAGCTCTTTAAACCTATGCGAATCCGATTATTTAACGGTGAGCTCTTGTGTGGGGTGACTCCTTAAATTACCCCTGACGACTTGCGATGAAAACAGATACGCCCTTTCCGGTTGACCCCTTTACATTCGTTTCAGATCCTGTCATCGTTGAGAAAGCAAATAGTCCTGGTGTCAAGGCCAGCGATGGCTTGTTTGTTATCCCTGCCGTTCCCGAGCGTCTTCTTCCGAAATTACCACTGTCGACGGATGAATCAGTTGTCAAACGGAAAGTCCTGAATTCAGCGCCACCCCCTAAAACCAGCTTCCCAGATACACATATTCCCCTTCTCCTGCAGAAGATTGACGATTCTACCACTAGTTCTTTTGTGGTATTGCTAGATTCCTTATTCCAGGATCTGAAGCCCTTCGGAGTTAAGAAGAATGCTCTTGAAGTGAAGTTGCGTGAAGTTTCGGAAAAAGACAAGAGTAAAAGGACATGGGTAGTTAAGGAGCAAGCATGGGTAATTTTCTATCTTATAAAGAAAACCAATTCACTGACAAACCCCCTTCGTCTCAGAGTCAGTATGGATTAATCAAACCAGCTTGTAATTGAAATCAATATGCATTGTTGTGGGTAATATATTTCGATATTCAGTTCAACTTATTGTGTTTGTTGTACAAGAACCATGGCTTCTATAGTAAGTAGTGCGAATCCGGTTCGTTTTCCGTGGATGTGAAATAAGTATGGCTACAACTACCTCAACGTGCTTGAATACAAAAGGTTCGTGAAGTGACAGCCCAGTGCCATGAAACCAACAAGAAAAACCCTAACCGTCGAGATCTTCATCCTTGTCCTCCAACTGTGAGGGTTTCAACATGCCTGGAATGCGCATAGCCGCCGCGCGTTCAGTCTGTGCGCGTTGTTGTGCTTCTGTCTCCTTCTCTTCCAGGTAGAGTTCGGCATTGTCATCACCAGAGAATTCCTTCAATGAGATAAGGAAGTCTCGTAATGTTAACTTGAAGCGACTAATGTCTTTGTGCTGTTCGGCGAGCGCCTGAACAAACCGCTCTACTTGAATTCTAACCGGGACTTCAGCCACATCGACATACATCGTCAGAATGTTAAACTCACGGTTGAAGATGCGGGAATGCGGTGTGTAGAAGGTTGACACAATATTCACGCATGAACAAAGAATTAGTCATGGCGGGATTGGACACTGTTGCGGGATCATATAATGGTTGTTGGACCTGGCCCTCCTCGACCAACTGAACCAGACGTGCAAGTAGAACGCTCTGCAACTTGAATCCTATGATGGATCAGAACATGGACAATATGGAGGAAGAATTATAAGGATACACATACCACTTTTGTGGTCGCTGTCTGACAACACGTATAAAATATCCTGTAACGTACTAAGAAGGTACTGTTGATAGAAGGCGTTGGCTATTCCTGGATCAGTTTCTGCAAAGTTATTAATGAGTTCAAAGCAAACTGTAATAAAAGTAAGTCGAAATTTGGCAAGAAAGTGATTTGTCCGCTGACTGTTCAATCCAGTATCAGCGATGTCTCGCATTGTGTGTTTAATCGCCCAGATGATGCTGTCCATGAGTAATTTGAATTGCGGAGGAGGGATCGCGAGAAGGGCTACACTTATGTCAGTTACTTTCTTGGGTTGAGTGAGAAGTAACGTACAGGGAAAGCAGAAAAGGTTGATGGCGCGCAACATTCGAAAAAAGCCTACACGATGTTCAGGATATTCTGAGAAATCTTGATTGATCATGTTTAGTGTTGGCTCAAACACTGCGTCCAATATCGCTGGAACTTGTGGAACAAGATGCTCCTGTAGTGGTGCAATATCAGTTACAGTAGGTATGAAATTAATGTGTACGGTTACTAGCCTTCAGACGGTTTGTAACCGTGGACATAACATTCAGCACTTCTGCATCCCGTGCTGGGGGGACGTTTCGGTTATAGTCACCCAGAATGGCATCCAATAATGGCGGAATAAAGTTCTGATTCACACCCTCTGCGTCCTCCGACTTCTTGATGTAAGTATCCATCAACTTGAGGATCTCCTTTTTGATCGTCCGCAAGCTTCGGACTTTTGGCGTTTTTGTCGCGATCAAACCTTCCTGAGCGACTGTCTCACTTATGATACCACTGACAGCTTTGTACAGACCAAGCATGTCGAGAAAGATTCTCCCAATCTGGGGGAGATAAAAGGGACCAATGGAGGTGCACGCCGAGACGTTTGTCTTCAGGACATTAGAAAGAATTTTCACATTGTCCTGACTGCCAAGAACATCCACATTCGAGGACGCCTGGGCCATTAGTGCGTCCCACTGGCAAAGCAGTCAGAACAAAAGATAAGAGATAGAGATCTAAAGAACTAACAGCAGTGTTGGGAAGCTCCATGAGTTTTGTTATGAGCTTCTCTTGGGTTGTACGATTTGGCTGTGCGGCGATCATGTAGCCAACTGCCTCATAAAAGGTATGAACCTGAACTATGGTGAGTAAACGGCGTCTCAGCCATACCGAGATAAGACCGACCTGCTGTGGTGACAGGTCCACGGTGATATGATCTAGCGAGCGTAAAATCTCCTCTACGAACGGTTCATTCTCACCCGACTGTTGGATCACGAAATGACGTCTGCATTTTTGTGCAATTTTAATGAAAGTATCGCAAGCCATATCCTGGACACCTTCAGATGACATTAATACTGCATGCCTATAATCCGATTCTAGAAATGTGGTATACCTTCGTGCGTCTCATGCATGAACTCGAAGAGTTTGTTCACGACAGTCTTGAGGAATTTCCAATGAGCCTTTAGGAACCGAGGATACTGTCCAACAATGTACATGATATTTGAGGCGACCACTGCTTTGTTGTCTTTTCCGCGCTTGGCTTCTGTTAAACCCAGCAATTCCCGGATGACAGTGACCAGGAATCGTTTCTCCGTTTCTTCATTCATCGCCCCAGAGATAGAACCTATAGCCCAGCATAGTGTGTTGATATTCTGCCATGACCACTCGGAGCCATCGACCTGTTTCTGAAGTTTCTCTGTCAAGATGTTCTCCGTATCCTGGACATCCAAATGGGTGAGATAAACCAGTAGCTCGCGCATGGATTTATAGAGAACAATGGTATCGCTCTCTTTCATGAACTCCCGTACGATTTCTCCTTCGTCATTCTCGACCACAAGTACCTACGAGAAGACGCCTATATAAGAAATATAATGATTGAGTGCAGACACACATACCTCCTCTGGCTTGACCATTCGCTCAACGACAACTAGGCGTAAATTAGAGAGCACATCTTTGTAGATGTTTTTACGAAGATTAATCCCTGGAATCATGCCCGATGCTCCACCAAGACTGAGGCCCATCAATAAGCCACTGTCACCGATCGGAAGTGCCTGGAGTTCCTCATAGAGAGGTGCAACCAATTTGAGCCAATACTCGAGGCAAATTTTGAACACTTCACGCTCTTCAACCTGGCTAATCTTTACCATATAAAGGTGAGCATTGAGAAGGACGTCCTTTGATGCAGGTGTTTCGACAGCGCGGAGATGATTAGATAGAAAGTTCGATAGAAAGAGGGCAAGGTTTAGGACAAGTTCCTGACCGGTATCACCCGAAGACTCGTAGGCCTCTGCGATGTCTGAAATGATTTGTCAAAACGTACCCAGCAAGCAGGACCTCATGAGACTGACTTGTGCTAGGGGGTATCATTCGGTTAATAGAAGTCATGACCATTGCGAATAGTACAACAAATTTGGGATCATATTCTGGTCCGACGCTAAGGGCAGCGATTTCAGACAGACACTTCAATGTAACGTTCCGAAACTCTGGCGTTTCTAGAAACTGTAACATGGGTTGAGAATCCGTGCACACGGCATACAGGGTCCTACTCACTCGTTCCAATAACATGTCAATCAAAGTGGTCTCAAATACGTAACCCAGGGGTATCCAGTTAAGAAACCGTAGTAGAGTTTCTAATGTAGCCTTAATGAGGGAAGACTTTTGTGCCTTTTCTAGGACCTCTGAACAGAGCTGAAAAATCTCTGAGAACTCTCCACACATTTGGTTCTTGAGATTCTTCGTCTTTGTCTGGGTCATTTGCTCTGCCGAATAATCGAAAATCTCCTCGCTGAGTAATTTGAGGATAACCATGTTGTTTTCGCATAGTGTAAGGTTTGTCTTGGAAGACTGCACAAGTTCTGGGATGAAAGTGGGCCAGTTGTGGGGCCACTCCTGCTTCAGGATCTATGAAGAGCTACGTAAGACCTTGATAGGCGATACGAGTATGACACGCACTTGGACAAGAATAAGATTTAGTTTGTTCATGTACGTCTTCTCCTTTCGGATTGTTGCTTCATCAGAAGCTACCCGCATGATTATGCCCACGATAAAGTTTCGAATCCCTGTTAAACATGAGACACAGAGCTTTCATATGAGAGATTAGATCCGTGCCTTGCCGTTGTGCTTCCGGTAACGTCTTCCAACGTGTTTGAATGAGTTTTTCAAGAATCTGCAATCCTAAATACTAGAATAAAGACCAATGAGATACTTGCGCTCGGTACGATGGAATGATGGGTTGCCTTCGCTTGAGGATGAGAAGATTCTTCCAGCACCTTGGGCACCCTCTGCCACGCGTCGGGGTTCTCTTGAAACTGCGTTAGAACTTGCTGGGCGACTTGTCTCTGTATAAAAACAATTTATTCGAAGAAAGAACGCTTAAAACATCGATTGGAGACCCACCTCTGATCCAACACCAGAATAGAACGCGGTAACAACATTGTCGAACAACGATACTTCCAGGTCTTTTGAGAAGTCGAGGATATCCTGATAAAGGAAATCCCATCGTGAATGGACAATAAAGAGCAAGACAAGAATTATCTGCACACCTCCATATCTAAAGTAGAGGTTGTCAAGTTCAGTGGTGGATTAGTCAGACACGATCTGTGTGGCGCTCACACTGCACGTGATGTAGAGTACAGTGTACTGTGAAAGGAATCGTTAAATCAGCTCCCTTGCTCGTTCAAGCGGAACGAATCTGTTTGAGCGTAAGCTGCGCACAACGACTAATTGATCCTGTTCAAGGTGATCAGGCTCCCTTCTTGACAATCATGAGTTTCGCTGGGAAAAGAACTAAACTCATGATCTAGACCGCGGAAAACACCTTCAATGCCTAAAATGTTATATAAATATTCCGAATTTTTGGGATTCCCAAAACTCAGAATATCTATATAAACTTTACTAAGTATAGGAGAAATTTTGCCCATTCTCAGTGCTTATTTCTCATCTTATTCTAATAAAAAGCATACAATAATCATCTCATCATAAAATAAATGCAAAAACCACATGTTATGATATCAATGATGTTAGACTTTTGTCTGTGGAAAGTCATGTGTAGAAGAATTTTTTTCTTCTCAAAAATATCAAGGTTGGAGTTATGTGTATAATAACTGAGAGGAGACTTAACAAGGAATCTGGGTCTAGAACTCTGGTGGGTTTGGGGCTGGTTGGGTAGAACTTGGCTTCAACTTATGTGTTGTGTTCACTATCAGGGCAGCCCTTGTGATGCTCACAGGTGCCAGTTGAGGCTAATAGAGGGGAGGTCCAAAGATATATATATAAAGAAAACACAAGGTTTCACCTGCTTTGGGAGACAACCTGTAACCTATTGTTTTCTTGCTTATTTTCTCCATTTTCCCTTATTTAGATTTCTCCTATCAATTGCCTGATATTCTCCACCTTCCTTTCTATCCCTCCCTAGATTTTATATTTGGTCACCAGCAGGTATATC
>QMFG01018567.1:0-10147 GCA_003314545.1 Ramaria sp. MG151
ATTTCCTGACACATTATCATGTGTTTCTGCTCTGCTATCTCCTAGATGGTCCATCTCCTCAAGTCGCCCCTGTGATGACCCTGACTTCATTATTCCTGCCTTTACCACTAGAGGCTTATGGGTGCCTGCTGATGATATTTGATCATGCTTGCCAGGGAGCGGCGTTGTCATGTAACGTGGGGTTGAAATATTCTCATCTGCGTCATTCGAGTCCTTGGCATCAAGCGTGAGCTGCTCGTAAACAGTCGATTCTGAACACGAATTCCCTTCCGCTCCAATGCTAGAAAATGGGAAATGACGCCCTTACTATACAGAAAGACAAAATATGCTCACTACGAGGGCCGAGGCTTTGGTCTGCCTCTAGGCGTTTTCAGCGGCGATGACATACTTCCATTATCCGGCCCTGCTTGGGATCCCTGAGACGGCTGGAATAATCGCCACCTAGTGCGGATTGCAGGGGCGCTCCATATATTGTAAATCATGAGTTGGCAAAGAACTAGCTATCAGACTTACTTTAAGGACCGGATGTCAGCCATGCTTGCTGTGATTAGGGATTCAATTTCCTTATAAGTTGACAGAGACCAACGAGTGTGCAACAATGATAACTTGATCGCAACTATTGGTCTTTTACGGTCTGCACAAGGTCAATCGTATGAATATATGCAGTGATATAAATAACTATACCAAAAGTTTTGTTCTTTTTTATAAAGTGGGCCGTCCTGTCGGTCTCGCGCAGGGTCAGGACAATTAGTGGGAATCCTGCAGCAACAGTGTGACCCAGTGGAAGCTGGTGGTGGAGAAATGCCCATCGGTCTCAGTAACTTATGTGAGAGCGCGCAAATCACCTCGACACAGAGTATATCCTGTCCCAGTTCAAATTCAAACATAAGAGTTCCCATCGCAGGGGAACCATTCAAAATGGAAACATCGCTACCTCGGACACGAAACCAATACTGAGGTTCCGAGATCTCTGAAGACGACGATTCAAGAATTTGTGTCCCTGACACCCATGTTCTAATGGGAAGAATATGACTCTTTTCGGTCCGCAGACTCTGTTTTGGTTTTATATGTGAGGTAGTAGCCACCGAGAGTGGCTGTTTCGTCCAAGAAACTGCACTATCGTCCTCAACAGTCGGGCTTGTCGCTGTAATGCACTTGCTTTGGAAGGCAGTAGAAGAAGAAAACGATGCAACTATTTCTTTTCGTTTTCCTGTTCTCGGACTAGAGGCAACCGTACGCCCTCTCTTCGCCTTGGACATTAGGTTGAGTTCTGGAGGCCGGGGTTGTCCCTCCACCAAGCAGCTCCGCGATGTCACACTTTGCGTTAATGAATTAGGCGGCCGTGAATCTCTGCAGACAGAAATAAATCTCTCCCATCTCGCACCAAGCGCTACTTCACTATTCAGCGCACCCTCAGTGTCAAATCAGCTTTCTATGATGCGTGAGGAAGCACTGACTCAAGATAGCAAATGCCGATACGACCAGCCTTAAACAGGTCGTTCATCAGTCTGAGTGACTGCTGAATCCGACCTGAAGCAGTATCTGAGATCTTAAACGCAATACTGAATTTCTTCTGATGTCCTGCCAATATCACCGCTTAAGCATAATTTCGAAGCGGTTAGGTGAGTACTTACCAATACCCACATGTTTATCAAAAAAAGCCTTTGTATTGTCTGTTTGATGAAGGCCAAATGCCAATAATGATAATGCATTGTTGGACATCTAACATATGTTAGTTAGTGAGCTATTCAGGGAAGACCACTTTACCTCTACAGAATTGATGTCCTTCCCAAGTGCCAGGGTGCATATCTCATTATGCTTCGAGAAATAAGAGACATTTGAGGGGGCCTTATAAAGGAATACTTCTTTTCCTTTGATGTGCAACGAGTAAGAGCCAGAGTTTGTAACTGGATCGCGCGAACCAAGTTCGAATGATTCAACAAGTGTCCAGGCTTCCACAGAAAGAATAACATCGATGTTATCTTGCGCAGTCCGAACCTCCAAAGTTCCATGTTTACTCTGCTTATTTCCTACAAGTGAGGTCATTAGTTGCTTTGTTCTCGCTCGAGCCCCAAGATGGGTAAATTATTCTGTCACGCTGTGACATGTCAATTGAAGGCTTCGCTCCTCCAAGTAAGGTCAAAGCAATTTCCTTTGTTGCGAGTAAACAGGTACACTGCTAATAAGCGTGCCAGAAAATTACAATTTACAAAGCCACGGGAATAGAAAAACATCAATGTTTTTCTAGAAGGACAATGGATTCTGGTTTCTCTCGGGGTCCCCTGTAATTATTGTATCAAACAGTTGCCCAGGGCAGGCTCACATGCAAGGACTCACGCATTTTGTGGACACGAACTGTTGGGCCAATACTTACATGGCTCATATCTTGAGGCGTGATCAGGATATATTGGTTGTCAGAAGTGTTGGCCGTTGCGATCTAAATGTATTTGTTGATTAATTTACAAAAGGTGAAAAAAGTCTGTAAGACTTGATACAAACCATCATTTTCATCGAGATCCTGCGATTAACAGAATCCATGAAAACATCAAATTCGTCTAGGGGTGAGTATTTAGTCAGGTAATAATCAGCATGGCGTTGAGAGACAGATACCAAGGCACCGAATAGGGCACTGAATTGACTCCCACAAAGCGAGCAAGAGACAAATAGTTGAGTAACTTTTTTCACCGCCTGAGAGCGACTTCGGATCTTTGTCTTTAGATTGTGTAGAAGCCTGGTCGTCAGTTTGAACCTAGAGCCCCGTTATTCGTGTATGATATGTTCGACTAAGCCTCGACCACCTACTTTTAGGTTCAAAGTACCTGCATTATGGTCAAAGATGACCTTCCCATAGTAACCACGCGTCCAGAGATGATGCTGGAATTGGTACTTGCAGCGCAAAGCAATGTGTTGCCTAAATGTGACCCATTTACCCATACGCAGTGCAAGAGAGGTCTTCAAAGCCTGTTTGATAGAGTGCATTATATAATATAACGCCATACTTGATGAGAATTTAGGCACCTTATTCAGTTTGCTGACTTCCTCCAACTGACGCTGATGCGTCTCCAAGGCGAGTTTAGCATTGTCTCGTTCAACCGCAATCTCCTCAGGAGACGCTCCTTGTCTGTAGTGCATCGAGTTAATTGCTGTGGGGTGCTCGGACGGTACAAAATAACTCACTGGCGTTCGTGCAGCGTAAGAGCCTTCTGCACCGACTCTATCTGCCTTTTGATAACACCTGGTTCGCGGGGATTCTCTACCTGGGGTCCGATCTGCTCTGCTTTGCTGCTCCATTCCTTGACGAACCTCAGATCAGTTACCGTGGTTATGAAGGAGAAGATCAGACAACCTGGAACTCCATCTGGAGAAGTTCTGCCGTCTGGTCGAGCTCCTCTAAGTCTCTTCGCTCGTCCGCCAATTTGTTGACCCAATGCTCCTTGTCCTTAGTGGACTTGACCCGCTGCCCAAGTGCAGCCCCGATCTTTTTCTAAACAACACCTCAGCATGTATTACGCGACTGGAGGAGCACGGCGTACCTTGATCTCTTGCATTCTAGCTTCCCAATTGGCAACTTGCTGATCCAAGTCTTCGCGCTTCTTTACAAGCAGCATTTTGGCATTATCCAAGGCCAGTCTTCGGGCGCACACATTTTCAAACTGCTCGGCGATCGACTTCTTCTCCTCGATACATCTCTGATGGTAAGACATTTATATAGGAACAATCAGAAAGTAGTCATTGCCTACCGCTCTCGATTCCTCCAGGACGCCAATGGTCTCGGGGGCCTTTATGATGGCATCTTGCTGAAGCCTCACTAACTCGGTCGCCAATTTCTCGACTTCGGCTCTTAGAACACCTTCCCGATTCTGGGACAAATGTTTATACGATAGGAAAAAACATACCGTGTGCTACATACCTTGATTGCCTTAGTCTGACGTTCAGTGTCTGCGAACTGTCGTCGGAGAGAACTTTGTCTAGCCATCAGCACTGGAAGACGCTCCTCAGCTTCTGTCTTCATCTCCTCCCAACGTCTTGAAATTACGAGTATAGTTGTGTTAAAGTCTAAGTAAATAGCAATAGTTCAACCACGACGCACTTGATATCAGCACTACGATCAGCACTCGTAAACATATGGTGCCGTGGATCTTGGTTGGGAAGTCTGGTCATAGGAGATGATGTAGCACCGCCCTCACTTGTGAGATATTTAGTTAAGCCAGTAAAAATACCAGTAGACGATAGACACACGGATATCTGCGTGCAACATAGCACTCGGCAGTCCAGGCTAGACCGCCCCCGCCAAGACGCAATAATAATTGATCTCCAGCGGAACGCGTGTCGGTAAGCACAATCCTTTCTATAGACCTCTGGTTAATAAGGATGCGCTTGACAAACTCGTGTTTAACCTAGTACTAGAAATTTTAGGATCACAACAGAGGGTCGGAGATTATACGATTACACATACATCCAATGCTCGCAAAACTGTAAGGACATTTTCAGAAGGCTCTCCTGCAGCAAAGGTAAATACACTCTGAAAAGGTACGGAAGATGAAATACTGACCCCGACTGTAATCGAAAAGATCCACATCCGAGACGATTATTTGAGCAAAGGTGCTAGACAGGAAAGTCAGAGAGAAACATTAATAAAGAAGCATGGTACGCGAACTTCCTATGATGATCCAGTATCTGCCTAAGTTTATACCGATCTCTGTTGTCCGTAACAGCAAACGAGCTCATTAATTGTCCTAGCTGGATTCTCATTACCATCGCCCATTTGGGGTCTTTGACTGTGACGAAAAGTCCAAATGGTCCAACAGGCGCTTCACCGTACCAATTCTCTTTGTCGATGGCAAGAAGGACTGCAGCAAGATTATTGCCAAACAACTTGATATCATTGCCGCCTTGATGCCTGCACTGTTCAATATTTGCAGTTGCAGCCTCAATATCTTGCCGGGTACGAGCAATGTCCGCATCTACTTGCTTGCCTTGGTCCCGTATTTGTTTCAATTGCCTGTCTAGAGGTGCTGGTTGGTCTGCTATAGTGGCGAGTTCTTGCATCGCAGTGTCATGTTGAGTTTGAACGGCTTCCAGTCGCTGCTGGACTGCCTCACGCTGCGCCTGTATGTCCCCTTGCGACTCTGCCTTTCCCCTGATCTTCTCCTCTAGGTCGGCAATTTCGTTGGTTAGCATTTTAACCTGTCCGTTCATTTCCCCCTCGCCTTTCTAAACAACATAGTACAAATAATAAGAAAACCATGCAGGAAGAAACTGTGTTTGAACATACCCAACAAGTAGAGATCTGTTTCTTGTTGTTAATAATCTCTTGTTTCACGGCATCAAGTTCCTTTTTGATAGAGTCGATGCTAGGCACAGCGTCCCTCTCGTCCTCGAGGGTCACCACGGCATCAGCAGTGGCTTGAAAGGCAGCCTGAAGAACAATAATCAGCAGGTATATATCAACTCGGCGTTTCCACAAGCCTCAGCATCCACAATACTTTGTTCGATTCTAATTAATCGTCTTTGCGCTTTCGCTGCTTCTTCGAGTTTCTTTGTCATTTCCTGGGAAAACGGGGTAAGTGTGACACTGAGTAAACCATCTCTATTCAAACTTGCCTGTTCTTTTGTCTTTACGTGAGCCCAAGCTAGTTCACGCTTGTACGCTGCTAGTTCGCTCTGCTTTGCGCGTGCCTTGGTTGCTTCCCTGTTTCGGGCATCCGCCTCCCTGAAGATTTTCTCAAGGTCAGGAATCTCCTCTCGCTTCAATTGAAGAGTCCGAGTCGTCTTTCCGATGTTCTCGAGACACGTCTCATATTCTTCGCTGAGCTGCGTGAGCTGCGTGCCTTTCAAGAAGAACTGTGGTGAGATCAGTGAAGGGAGACGAGGGTCGTAGGGTCACACTTCGCACCTGGTATTTGTCGGTTGGATGGGAAGCACTAAGAAACTGCCTGGCAGCGTCTGCATATGAAGTCAGTATGACAAAGTATAGAATAGTTAAGTAGAGCTAGCCTTGAGTTAAGATATTCATGGGATTGTCGACCTGAATGTTCATATGGTCGCAAATGGCAGATAGCTCATCTCGTTTCGTCGATACAAGTTTCCCATCTGCGCTCTTTATTTTATAGGACGAAGAGCCCTCTTTAGTAAACTTTCGAGTAATGATGATACTGTCGCCATATATGTGAGGTTTGAATGCCTCTTCACCTTGGTTCTTGATGCTAATAGTAACCTCAGACTGGCTATATAGAGCAATACCTAAGCAAAGGACTGGAAACAAGGTAGATGTTACATACTTTTGTCCTTCCCGGATAAATGATTTGAGACCATTCCCTCTGCCAGTAGAGATTGCCTTTCCCCCAAGGGCAATCGTCAACGCAGAAAGCACAGCACTTTTGCCACCTTGATCATCAAATTAATAATTGATCTTATTGGATACTAAGGAAGCTAAGGCGCACTCCCGTTATGGCCTAGAACAACTTCAGTGAAATGGAAGTTACAAGTAGTCTAGATATATACCAATGATAAAGTTGATCTGAGGACCGAACTTAAAAGACAGCCGTGGGTGGCACATGAACTGATGCATCTCAATCGATTCGATAATACCCATAGGTGCAATTGTCTACGCCAGAATATAAGCAAGTAAATCTGTGACCAGACGTATACATACGCCCTGCTTCTTTTCCTTCTTGCTGATCGCGTCGAGAAGTCTAGCTGAATTTTCAGCTTCAAATTCTTCATCGTCCTGGTCGGCAGTTATCCGCGAGATATTTGTACTAAGGCGTGCGTCCAATTCAATTTCGTCTTCGTCTTCCTCCTCAGCCTCCTCCTCGACCACAGGTTTCTTCTTTGACTTCCTCTTCGCGCTAGTGGCATCTTTTGCAGGGGACGCGTCCCCTTCGGTCTCTTCTACACGGACTCGCTTTGCAGGAGTAGAACCGTGTTGGTAGGATTCGATATCGGAACTGTCATTATGATCAGCCGCACGACGCTTTACCATACCGATAATTGCCACAAAAAAGTGTGCAGAAGGTGACAGTTAAAACGCGTCAATTTAGCCAAACAAGTACTTGCTTCGGCAATGCCTACCGACCGTGCTAACTCCGACCACAAGAGCTCAAACAAGTTCTCAAGGTCAAAGAACAATAATTAGCATTTAGATTCGTGGTGACTGCAAGGCGTCTCAAGCAAATGTGCCAAATCACCACTAATATTTGACATGTAGTTATATTCGCTCTTCACATGCAAGTTCTATTGCTTTAAGACTGGCTCTCAAGATCATCCTCCTTCATGGATGAGTCAGAAGGGTTATCGGATTCCACAATGGTTTTGGTTGTCACCACCATAACCTGATCGTTCTGCTGCATTTCAGCAATGTGATGAGGTACGTGCTTGTGAAGAACCTTACCATGGGCATCACAGTTGGACGTCCACCTAAATGACCCAGGTTTAAACCAACTGGCTTCTTTTTAATCTTGACGTCCCGTGAGTTCAGTTGTGCAAGGATAGAATTCACAAGTACTTTAGGGAGACCGTCTGAGATAATGGGTTGATTCGGACAGCCGAGACACCACTTACGTTTGCTGGTGGCAACGTGGAATGGAAACCACAAGAAAGTCTTCCCTTCGGAGACATAGACGAACAGATACACCACTTGAAGGATGCTAGAGTGTTTGTGAATAAGCTATGAAGCACGCATGTGACTATGAGCATTACCCGCTTAGCATTCCACGATCAAAAAGGATAATAAGAAGTCCGTCTAATGCAGATGCACCTCTAGCGCGGAGTTAGTACTTCATAAGTGAGCACAGTCAAGAAAAACTAGCCCAAGAATCCCTTCATTTGGTCTGTAATTGTAGAGGCATAATGCGACCACGATGGCATTATTACTGATGATCGCACAGACTTGCAAAAGTCAATACAACAGAATAGTTAAGTCAAGCTAAAACTGACCTTGCTGTATGATGATGGGTGTCTGAAGGTAAAATGATGAATACAGCGTTAAAGAAGCAAGCCAGTACACAGACTCTGTTTCCTTCCATAGTTACCATGACACCGGTATTGAGGTGACTAATAGGAAATAGATCAGTGATATTAATAGCCTTCAGCAACACATTGCAACAAACTTAATCATGTGGATCAATACCACTGGAGATACCGCCCTTCAATGTCAGTATATTGCTCATATGTGTGTTGATGTACAAACCGAGTGAAGCCACTTCAGAACCACACACAGTTAATAAGTGACTCAATCGGAAACGTATAAAGGTACCGAATTCACCATACTGGGCTAGACTGGTGAATGCCTACCGCAGAACGTCAGAGACGAAAAAGAGACGATGTTTAAAAGGCCTACAATCAATCCGTTAAAAGTCTTGTTCTTTTGGCTCACTAGGGGGTGGGATTTAAAGAGCAGAACAACTAGGTAAGAAAGAGACACACAGGTCCAAATTTGAGGGACGAAATATCTAGCAGAACATCAGACGTGATAATGTCGTTACTGGAAGAAAACTTACAATTCTGCTATGAAACTGCCAGTGCTCTGAATATTTCAGGGTGATGGCGTTGGACTTCAAGCTACACCACAGCCCAGTCTTTCACTCACCGCCATGAACCAGGTGACCTTTCGATACACGAATCCACAATCGTCAAATGACATCAAAAGTCAATGGTTGAACATACTGCAAGGGGCCTGTGCGTCTACTGTTAGTGACAGACACAGAGAGAAGAGAAAACACACAAACCAATATAGGTGATTGAGCATGGAGGGATGGAAGAAGTTCCGGACCAAGTACCAATACACTGCCCAGACTATGAAAAGAACTTGGAAAAAGTCCACAACCCTGTATATCAAACACGAACATGAACTCGATGTAGCGAAGAATGACAGATTGTCTTAACCAGAGAATCCCAATGCCCAGCTTCATCAGAAGCGGGTCATTGGATGACCGGTGGAGAAAGTAAGTGTATGTCTGTAAGAATGTGAAGCCGAATAGCCTGTGGTAACACGTATGACAATGTGCATTGACTGGAAACTGAAAAAGTTTACGCAGCAGAGAGAAACGAGCTGAGGGTTTCTGCTCCATGAGTCGTGTCGAAAGACTGCAAGTCTGCACCTGGATCCATAGTAAATGGAGCAACGACTCGTAAGATGATAGTTAACTGTAAGGAGTTTAGTATAAGCGTTCCTTCTCAAGCGAGGGCGTTCGCTAAGGCCTGCTCGCCTCCTGGCGAATCTCAGATTCCATGTGTCTAGCGAGTTCAGAGATACGGATGCAGGGCTATCTGCAAGTGGAGTCCAATGCCAATCCATTGCATTTAAGGGTTGTTCTCTGGAATATTGGTGTATCTACCAGCGCTTCTTGGGATTCAGGATACGGAGATTAATCATTTTTACTAGTGTTGCCGCGGCTAAACCAGGTTCGGCTCAGCCTTTTGGGTGCGAGCTGGCCATTTCAGCAAAGAAGATCTCAACCTTAGGTATGGTATCAGATGCATAAGGATTTAAAATTTTAAAACAAGTTTCTAAAACCCATGGTCGGAACCCAGTAGTTTAGAATGTCATCAGGAACCAGCACCTTTACATAATATGATCACTTAAGCGCAAAATGGATTTTGCTGCAACCACAATATAATTTTGCATTGTAGTTACATAGAACAAAGAATATAAAAAGTATTGAAACTGTAAATTGTAAGGTTCTATCACAGTCCCTGCCTTAAATACATATCTGTAGCTACCATACTCTTTGTACTATTGTACTTGTACTACCATGTCCCTTGTATTACTGTGGATCATTTTATTACTGGTTGTCTGATACTACAGCCATATTATCATTGATTCAACACTCCCCCTTGATTTGGTTGGATAGAGAAGCCTAATTACTGTTAAATGATGGGTTACTACTAATATTGAGTGACATTCTAGGGACAATGATGTTATTTCTGGGATGTGTAGCTTAGCATATATGGGTTTCTGGAGGTTCCAGTAGACTTCTGGACAGATCAGAGGGACTTGGCTTCAACTTTAATGTTGCACTAACTTAGCATTCTATCCCTGTATTTCAGACAGTCCAAGTGATCTGAAGACCCAGAACCCAGATGAGCCCAGAGCTCATCAAGGGTGGTGGTGTAGGGAGAGAGTGAGTGAGTGAGTGAGTGAGTG
>QMFG01019591.1:0-12766 GCA_003314545.1 Ramaria sp. MG151
ATATCAGGGTCGATTCTATGCTTCTAAAAGCTTATGGTGACAACACATACAATTCAATATGTTGACGCGTTCATTTCCAACACTCAGGGTCGTTGTTTAAGGAAGTGAAACAAGAGTTCATCTACCTGAAACAACATACAATTCGGAAACAGATTTCAGGACTTATTTCTAGTTCGTTAAATCTTTTTCTTATTCACAATTTTCACCCAACCTTTGTTCTCTATTTTCTATGGTCATTAATTAGCATACATGTACCTTAGCTACTTTCTGATCCCTAACGGACTACTCCCCATTCGCTGTTCCCTCCGAACATCCCAATATATAAGTAGCACATTTGCATGTATGCTCTCCAGTTCAATTATTGCATGTCTACTTGATTGATCTACTTGACCTAACAATTCGTCGTGAACAATCTTGAAGAACAACTTCACTTCAAAGTAAGTCCTATAAAACTTATCAATTTGGGTTTGATTACACTTCGAAAGAATGTGAGCCCATTGGCTGTGATCGGCATGAACTAAATGGTTCATCTGATCCATGAGATAGAATCCTTTCGGAATATCTATCTCTTCGGAACTATGCACCTCTTCGCAAACATTCCGAAAGCCCTTCACTTTTACTGTAGGATTACTATTCACTTTTGAATACCATTCTATTCATATGGAAACATTTTCGAACATTCTTACTAACAATACATTCATCTATAACATTTATCTTTGATAATTGAATTCTGACAGCTACACCCAAACCACAGCACATAAGCCAAAGCCAAGTCCATTGGATCTGACCATTAAACCTCAGACCTTCTCTAATATTGATTTCAATCAGTATATCTTGGTTTTTAACCCACATGAAGATATATCATTATAAAGAAAACATCCAGGCCAGAGTTTTTTTATTCTTTATATTACCCAGTGCCAGTTTACCAAGGGCATTTTTTTTTTTTTTCATGCTGGCTTTTCACATATCACACCAGATGAATGGTCTAATATTTTCCAGAAAGTCTTCCGATAAAACTGAAAAAAAGACTAATAAAATTCCTTGTCATTCATAGACACTGTCATGCAGTATTTATGCGCTTTGCATCACATGTTTTCCTTAAGAGCGGAGCTACGCCAAGCCACCGGCAACACTCAAAGAGCCTTGCAGTTATGTAATTGCATGCGCTCTCGCCCTTTCAGCCCTTTACTCAAGTGAGCATGAACATCATCTAGCACCTTCCCTTATCATATATAGGATGTCTCCGACTTCTTCTTCGCCCGATACCACACCATCTCGAGCTCCTTCACCGGTACCTGCGCTGCCAAGTTCGACTACTCTGAACGATACATATGGCGTTGTTGCCAGCTCGTCCGCATCTTTAACGTCTGTAACATCGCATTCTCCGATACCCAAAGAACCCACACCTTCTCTCCATTCAAAGGGTAGTCGGAAACGCGCGAGTGATGCTGTTGCTCCGACTTCTTCACGCCCTTCCCTCTCAATGATGCCTGGGCCTCTACAGCCAAACAAAGGCCCACTGTCTCTGAACAAATTTGTTCTCTATGAGAACCGGTCCAGATTTTATGTTGTTGCCTCGAATACCTCCGATTCTCGTCATCGCATGCTCAAAATAGACCGAACCGTACAGGAAGAACTGGTTCTTATGGAAGATGATGCAATTTACAGTGGGAAGCAGATGACTAATGTTCTTAAGATGCTTGAAGACGGTAACAAAAGTGCAGGTGGACTTGGTAAAGCACGTGTATTTTTTGGAATTGCGGGTAAGTCACACTATCAATAGCGTACAAATCACCAAGAGTGCATACAGGTTTTATCCGCTTTACCGCCGGGTGGTATATGGTCTTAATTTCCAAGCGTTCTGTGGTGGCGTTGATCGGTGGCCACTACCTGTACCATGTCGAACAAGCGGATATTGTACCTGTTTGCTTTAACCAGAAGATTGAGAAACCTGCAGAGGAACAACGGTAGGTCTGACTTGGCTAAGCTTTCCGTTTCCCCAATTGATTGGTATTTAGTCTCTTAAACGCCTTTAGGCAAGTGGACATGAGCAAGAACTTCTACTTCAGGTCTCACAATTCAGCTCCTCCGTTTCCATCCTCTGAATCTTCTTCATAGTTATACCTACGATTTAACGTCTACTCTGCAATTCAACCTCACAAGACGGTCGCAGATCCCTGTTACTTCTGAGGGATGGATGTTCAATGACCGTTTCGCATGGAACCACCACATGTTGGAAGAAGCCTTCGGAAAACGTACTCAGGGAGCGGCAAATAGCCATTGGGTTCTTCCTCTTGTACATGGGCACGTCGACCAAGCCAGTATGTTACCCATCTCTTTCGGTTATTTCGTTCATACATTCTTGACATCCATTTCTAGAACTCACCGTCCTTGGTCGCGTTATTTTCGTTACACTCATTGCACGCCGATCCCGTCATTTCGCTGGTGCGAGATACTTGAAGCGCGGCGTCAATGCGGAAGTATGCATGGAGCGAGAGTGTATTTCACCTACTGACCAAAGCGTTAGGGAAATGTCGCCAATGAGGTCGAGACTGAACAGATAGTCTTTGAGGCTTTAACTACGCCATTCTACTACCCTTCACCGCGAAGGGATGGTAAAGAACACACAAGCGAAAGGAGCCCAAGTCCCCACTACACAAGTTATGTTCAGGTAGGCCACAGATGAAAAAGTGATCAGAATATGCACATGAAATGGCACCAGTATCGAGGCAGTATACCCGTATTCTGGACCCAGGATACTACAAACATGAACCCAAAGCCACCTATTGAAAGTTTGTGTCATTTGTATGTGTCAGAGGACCCAAAATGATCACACCTTTTACAGTCACTATCGTTGATCCCTTCTATATAGCGGCCTCCCTCCACTTTGATGACCTGTTCAAACGCTACGGGGCTCCAATAATGATTCTTAACCTCATTAAGGCGAGCATCCCCTTTATCAGGCAACAACAATTAGTCAACGATTTGTGATATTTAGTGGCGTGAACCCCAGCCAAGGGAGTCCAAGCTTTTGTACGAATATGGAGAATGCGTAACTTACCTAAATCAGTTCTTACCCCCTGGCAAAAAAATGGAATACAGAGCGTGGGACATGTCTCGCGCTTACAAAGAGTGAGTTTTCCTATAGTATAGTTCCTTGACTTGCTAAGAATGTTTATATCTCACTAGAAAGACGCAAGACGTAATCAGTTACTTGGAAGATATCGCTGAAGAGTCCATACACATGACAGGTTTCTTCCACTCTGGGCCTGAACCTTATTCACATAATCTTCGGAATGATCCTGAGTATGTCTTACTTGACCTCCATATAAGTACCGTGTGCTGAGGGTCACCCAAGTTTGCCATATCGTAATACCATCCTGCTGCAGAATGGCATATGTAGGACGAACTGCGTAGATTGCTTAGATCGAACCAATGCTGCTCAATTTGTATTCGGTAAACGCGCGCTAGGCCACCAGCTCTATGCTTTGGGGGTCGTAGACAGTCCGAATCTAGCTTTTGACTCAGATGCCGTGAACATGCTCACTGAGATGTATCACGATCATGGCGATAGTCAGTCCGTTTTATCCTTTATAACCCCTTATTATCATCTAACTCGATGTATTTGTAAGCCATTGCGTTACAGTATACAGGAAGTGCCTTGGTCAACCGTGTAGAAAATTATCGTCGCATACCACACTGGAATAGCCATTCTCGTGATATTATCGAGAACCTACGAAGGTTCTACACCAACTCTATGCTAGGTTTGTAGATCTCCTATATTATTTCTGGCTAACTAATTTCACCCTCCAGATGCAGACAAACAAACAGCTATTGATGTTTTCCTAGGCATTCAACCACCTGAGCGTGGTCTCATTCCTGAACGTAGAGGGGAAAGCTATCGCAACTGGTTTCATTCGGAATATCTTGAACCAATCTATGTGTTGCCAGATTGTGATCAAGGTCTCAAAGAGTTTGCTCAAACAAGAAGCGACTTTTGGATTGAATATTATCGTCCCCTCTTATTTACCTCGTTGGGTAAGCATTTTGCTTATTCAATGAACAGCACACTGAAACTTCCGGGGTGAGTTACCTGGTACATGTCGAACTAGGATGACTTACCTTGTGTTTCTGGATAGAAAAACGGCCAGAAATGCTAATGAAAGCCCGTTTTTACCTCGGCACAATAATGTACACCAACCAAGGTATTTATCATAACTAATTAATTTAAAAGATACTGACCCCCATAGGTTGATGCAAGGGGTACGACGATGGATAGGAGCCAATCCTGTGTCCTCACCAAGAAAATCCAAGAAACAAGCGACGTCTACGAATAAAGAGCGCTCGAAATCTCCGGAACCCAAGGTTGTAGATCCTGGATCCATCGAGGCTGTTGTAGCGAGGCTTCTCCCTCCAACTGTTTCCGAAGCCGAGATATCAGAATACCAATGGTAAAGATGCACACTCTCAAGGCAATGATGGCTCAATAATCATCCTTCCCAGGTACATTGAGCAATACCAAAGTCTTCTTACAGCCCCCAGCACTGGCGCGCAACGTCAAGACCTCGAGTTATACTGGTCATCTGTACGTATGGCTGCCGGAGAAGCAAACGATCTGGTGGAAGAAAACACGTTTGATAACGAGTACGTAGCATATTTGGAAGGACGATGGGGTTTAGGGACAGAGGGTTCAGGGAAAGTCAATTATGAGAAGTGGATCGGCTTTGCACAGAGGAAGTTGACAGAGGAGTTGGCATAGATATCCAGCATCTGGAGTAAGCTGTGAGACTTCCGTATGTCACTCTTGCAGTACTGAAAGAGATAAAATAAAAAATATCAAGCCACACCAAAAGGATTACACATAGGGTTGTTCCTTGTGTCTAAGTCACTGAAGGGATCGGAGAGTATTCAACCATGGCGACAAGTAGCGTGTATCTCCTACTCGAGCCTCCTGCTTATGGAAATATCCGTCAAGGATGTTGAGAAGAAGCCGGCTCCCCAGCACACAAGGCACAGAGATCGTCCAACTGAGAAGTAATATAATGTGTGAAGATCATGGTGGAAAGGCGGATGTACTCACGGAATAGCAACTTCAGAAATAGACTCTGGGCCTAACACCCATATCAAGCAATTAATAAGAAGAGTGGGGAACATCCTGTTTTACGGGTGAGAAGAAATTCAAAATATATATAATAAGCTACATGCATTAGGAAATAAAGCACACTGAGTTCCATGGTCAACTAAGGTGTATATAAGGTTTTATTGCACATACCTGTCACGGACTATCAAGCACAACAAGGGGGGGTTAGAGTTTTCACCCCACATCCGCCATGCTCTATGAAGCATGAAAAAACACAGCACCATGTTGCATATGAGTGGGGGAATCCATATATAAACTGATGGCTTTCGGACGAAGTGACATCCTGGGAGACCTAGAGGTAATGAGGCTCCTGGAATTTCTCGGAAGATGAGTTACAGAGAAGTATGATGGGCTTTTAGTTACCACTTGGGAAAGCGAGAAAGTTAACCAGCAACCCAATGGCTATTGTCGCCACCAATGTCCCAGTCGTTATACTCGTTACCTTCCAATCTCGATTATAAACAGCATGTATCTGTAGTGTTTTGTTGTTGTTGTTGACCAGGGTTATTAGGATATTTCTCAATCTGATAACCATGGTAACGTACGCGAGATACCAGGATGACTTGCAAGATTTGGTAAGTCTCGATGACATCCTGGAAAGGTCACTACGTACCACCTGCGCTGAAAAGAACTATCGTTCCCCTGACGAAGTTTCAATTTGAGTAATATGACTAGATATTAAGTAGAGTGCGCTTACGATACTATCTCCCATATAACGAACTGTCGGCAGCTAAGTATTACATCTTCGTGAGTTGTCAATCTTCCGCAGCATTACACGTACAACTGTGATATAAGACATGTCAAGAACCACTCAGATAGTAAATGTATTGAAATATAATCAACATTATTCGTGAGCAAACCATTGAATGAGACTTTATCAATAGTCAGCGAAAACAGAATCCTGCGAAGGGTTAACAGACTTACCATACACAAGGACAAGAAGAGTGGTAAATCCGAAGTAACGGTTCTGATTCCAAAGTTTCAACCCTATAGTCATATCTGAGCGATCATCTTTTGAACCTACAAATATGAAGAGCCCCTTCCCAAACGACCACCGAGTGCCCCAAACGTAGGTTACCTAGCATCATGAGTCCTCTCTTAATCACAAAAGTTAAAACATACACAAACCTCAGCACCGAAAGTGAGCGCTTGAAAATAGCCATGAGTTTGTCCAACTCTTCAAGTTGAACGCGTAGAAGTAATTGACTGACCATGATCGTACAATAAATACGCTAACGAGGCAATGACTGAATATTTCGTGGAGAACACTGGCCGTGTTGTGTAAGGACCAATATTGGAATATTCCAAGCCAGACTCACCAGCCAAATCCAAACTTTGGACACCCAGAGACATTTGTGACGAGATCTCTGACAGACGACAGTTTGTGTCAGCGTTTTATCTACGAGAACGTACCACGTGGAGTGAGGCAAATCTGTCTTCAATAATATATCACTGAGAAGAACCAGTTGATTGTTTTCAGTTGAATGATAATGGTGGTCTCGGGCCCAGGTAATCAGCGAGAGAAATAAGAAAGTAGTGATGGTGACGATTGATGTAGGAACTGATGTACCGATTAGAAGACACTCGTGCAGCGTGCACTTTTTGATTTCCGCTATGCCATCAACTTCCAGTTCATGATATTCATAGCCCTACATATCACGCGTGCTGCTTTATATCTGATCACTCCCAGAAAACATTCTAGTGGAGCGGCGTAAGTGAACTAGGGTGCGCGGTTTCAACTGAGTTTAGAATGTCGGAGAATTGGCTCCGAAATCACCAAAAACCAGCTGACGCCTCAGTCAAACGATAAACACAGGTAGAGATCGAGCCAACGGTCGTCACGGAGTATATAATTGTTATATTTGGAAAGCCTGTTGAACAAGGTTGATTACGACCTAAGGAATTACGCGTTTCCAGCGTAATTGTCCACGTTATGGCTGCGCACCCACATCCGCTTAACTCCGTAGCCACTTACATGCAGTTACATAGGTAGCGACTCATCTTCATGACACCTCAGTCAATCACACATATAGACGACTGAGGTGAGATAGTTATCTTATATTTCTAGTTAACTACTTATCTTTGTATATAGTTGTTGTCTAGTTCCCAATAAACAAAGTACCGCATGAGAGTAGTCAATTGAGAGACCATCTTAGAATGTATAATCAAAATTCCTCCATTACTGATCCTTGACTCTGCTATACGATTTGGCCTTCTAGCGGTCTGTTTGATGGAAAATATATCTTACAGCCGACTAAAAATGCTCCGTATTTAAAATTAAAGGAATTATATACTAGAGGAAGACTGGTTTTGCGACAAATCTTCTCGGTATAAGCTTTCAATATCCGCGTAGCTTGGGATTGCACCGACCCGAGTCATGATGATAGTTCAGGAGATACCCCTTGACCTTTTAATAACAATCCTCGTATGCCTGGACAACGTCATCCGGAAGGGACCTTCCACGGAGTCATTGAGTGATACACACTTTGGAGGCACTCACTTGTACTTCAAGAACACTATCGATGTGCGAGGTTTTGCTTCCGCCGAAGATGATACCAAGATCGGAAGGTATGAGGGCACTGTGGTGCTGGAGCCAACAGATACCTTGTCGTGGTTTCATGTTGTGTTTCTCCTGTGCTCAACATAAGGGGTTAGAAAGTCGATAGAGTTCTAGCTCATCGCATACGACAACTGCACGAAGCTCCTTAGCATAGTCGACCATGTCCATGTACCGATCGATATAATAGTCATAAAGGGAGGCTCAGCATAGGTTCTGATAATGACACACCATCCCAACAAGCCCACAAGTGAAGCTTTTGAACCCATTGAGTATGCATAATCACAAGGGGCCTCAGTCTTTGCTTTGTCCTCCTGCTCAGCCTTCTCCCTCACTTTTTGTTTGGCCTTTCACTCAGTCTCCTCCTTTTCTGCCACTTCCAATTCTTGCATCTCACACAGCAACTGCTGATGAGTTTGTCTTAGATTTGATACCTAAAGTCTGCATGCATTGGTCCTTTCCTTACATGGTATCTAGTGCAGTCATTTGAGGGACAGCAGTTGTCTAGTTGTCTGTCTCTTTCTGAAGTATGGAATTGGTTATAAGGATACTGCAGTAGTAATGCTCATCTGGTGATTATTGTGATATCAGTAACCTGACTAATGCTCTTCTTCATGTTACCAGATAACATTGGTGGGTTATTTGACTTCTTTGCCTAGTTAAAGAAGAAGTGGATTTGTGATGGGAATACCATGAATGATTATAGTCATCTGGTGGCTATTACAATATTAGTATCCTGTCACAATACCTATACTTCCTGGCACTGGTGGTAGATGAGCAAGAATGAGTCAGGATAGGGAAAAGAAGTGTGGAGTGGGAATATTAGTACAAGAATAGAATAACAATTAGTAATGATGGGAAAAGTTATCAAACATAGAACAAAGGAAAAGTCAGGTGAAAAAGATAATGTGTCAGATAAAAGAACAAAAGAAATGTCCACCAATAATATTCCTCAATTTGTCCACTGTCTCCTAAGCAAATCAGATATAGGATATGTCACTGTGTCACCCAGGAGGATTGACAAATCAGAGACAACACAGGCTCCAAAGGCTATTCATGAACCTTTCCATGAATGGTTGATGAGTGGGGTGGAAAATGTGGTCCCATTGGATTCTATGATGAAGAGTAAGTTGACTTGATGGGGGAGTATACTCTGGGTATGGTCCCTTGAATTCTGCCACATATTCCTCTTGCCCTGCATGATAGTATACCTTGTTATCTCCAAGAAATATGAATGGTCCTGTAGAGTTGTCAATGTATACCGGCTCTCCAATGGCATAAGTGCCATGATAATTGAGATCAGAGAGCTTGCAATGGAGACGAGCAGAATTAGGATATGTCAGCATGCTTGGAAAATGACATTTGGCACATCATTCATCATGTTGTGATTCAATAGAAAATCAAGTGTGGGTTGAAGGAGAAATCATTGATGAGGACATAATGATTGATTGATTGATTAGATAACAAGTGATGATAAAAGATGGCAGTGTTGGGATGGAAGCAATGTGAGATGATGGCTAAGGTTGAAGCAAATAGTGCTGGCAGAGTTGGAATGAAAATATATGTGGCTTGTCCCCTGGCTTGTTAATGAGATGAGAAGAGAGACAATGAGAATGACAAGACTATAGGGACCTAGTTAACTCTATATTAAGAAACATCAAAGCTACAGTACCAGGCTCACTATAAAGCAGCTGGGCTAAAACCAACTATTTTATTCTGATATGAAACTTAACTACTTATACTAAATTAACTACTTGAGGGCAAGAACTAACTAGAGCTGCTGTTTTGTTATTGATCTAAAAATAGCTAATTCTTATCTCTAATAACAGGTAGTAGGCAAATATGTGCATGTATTTGTGTAGACAGATAATAAATTATTTGTATCATGAGACCATGGTGGTTGGGGATTTGAGTGATTGTGTTGTATGTGCATGTGAGCATGCACATTTGTTTGGGTGTTGGGTCCTTGGGCCTGTAGATGTATGTAAATAGGTCAGTTGGAGTATTGAACTCCAATTGAAATAGTGGGATGGATTTGTGCATGTGATATGATATTGTGAGCTTATAGCCTTGTGATGCAAGCCTATAATTATGTAAGTGCATGTTTTGACATTCAATAACAGGCTGTACATCTATATGCCCACTGACTGTGTGGCCACATGTCCACCAACTGTGCAGCCACAACTCATATAATATATTTTGCCTCTTCCTTCCATTACCATTCCCTCAGTCCATTACTTACAACAACTGAGATTGATAAGAAGTAAAATGGAAATATTTTGTATATTTGTTTTATTTTTTTTATTTGAATTTTATTTGAGGTTTTGATCAAGTTTCTTGAACATAGAGAATAAGCGCTAGTTTTGAAATCTAAGCAAGAATGTATTGAGATGCGGGGGATGCACCAATGCAGATGCAAAGTGTCAGCACTTAAAGTTTGTGTACTGTAATGTGAGCTTTGTAGATAGAGATAGTGCTTCAACTTAGCTAAATTGAAGTAACGATTGAGTCATATAGATGCCTTGAATCAAAAGCAAATGGCCGGTGACAATTTGCCAACAGTAAAGTGGTTGCAAAGATATAAAGCAAGATATTCAGAATATAGGGAACTTTGTGGAGATTTTACTGCCTTGAATTATAATGAGAACTACAAGCATATTTATACAAAACAGTAGCTAGGGTGAGTCTCTTGTGGGTGAATGAGAAAAATCAAGGGAGGTGGAGCAGTTCTGGGGTTGGAATCTACATGAGGGATAAAATGCACAAAAATGGAACTAATTACTGTGTAAAACACCTGAAACTGATCTGTGTGCTTTCAGAACTACAAATCATGCATACTACAATTTATTTTCAGTTGAAAGAACAAAAGAAACAATGTGAAAACTTCTGAAACTCCATTCGAAGCTTTGGGCACTTGTTCTAAATGAAATGGAAGTGTTCAGGCTTTGGTCATGGATCAGCGACAATAGGGGTGAATGGAAATGGTTTATCAATTGCTGTATTGATTTTTGGTAGCATTTCAGAATTGTGTGGTTGCCGATCAATGGCTATATTAGCCCAATTGTGTCTGAATACATGTATGTGCTCATTTGTGTTTGAGTAAGCTTGGAGTTGCTTCACTGGTTGAATCTACAAATATAAACAAAGATATTCTCAGGCTAAAAGCCTTGAATTGAATTGGGTCTTGTTTTTGTGATTATTTTTCTTTCATTCTCTGCTAGGTGGCTCTGCTGATCCATCAGAGTGATTATGTAATCTGATGCACGCAGGGCAAATAATGATAACAGAGATCACTGTTTAGATCCCAGTACTCAGTGACTGTCAATCACTATTAGAAAAATGGTACCTAAGAAATTAAACTACAGGCTCTTACTTATACAATTTATACAGAGTTACTATACTACTCATCTCCTCAGTAGCTGTCAAGTGCTGAGGAGGAGGGGACAATACATGGGTTTGTTTAACCTGTATATACCCCATAAGTGTCCCTATAATGTTGTGTGTGTATATGTGTCAGGTGGCCAAAACAAATGTCCAAGAGTGATTTTGAGAAATTATAGTAATAGTTGAGCCATTCAACTATCTAGGAGAGCTAAGAGGATTCTGGAGATTCACTGCCTTGGAATTGTATATCAAAACTACAAAATGTATTTAAATGATCAAGTCTCTATGATGTCTTTCTGATAGGTGGTGAGGAAACTGGGGGAGTGGAGTGAGTGAGGCAAGTGAAACACTTCCAAGACATTACATTCTGACTATTTTGCAACTAAACTCATGCCTACAAGTGTCAGAACTATAGGTGAAATGAGCAACATCAATTTGATATGTAAAGGAAAGATAATGGAGGAAAATAGCCAACAATGGGCATACAGGTCCACAGTTAGCCCAAAGTGGCTAGAGTCATGTCTTTGGCTGTGATTTACTATGTCTGAATGTGTGTGTAGGTGGCAGGCAGTTGTGTGCATGTGTTTGTGTGAATAGATAATCTGTTGTCTATGTAGCAAGGCTGTGACAGTTAGGGTTTGGGTGATCAAATGTTGTATGAACCTCTGACTGTGTGCATTCATCTGGGGATTATCATGATCATGATTTTTCCCTTGCTTCACCTTTCAAATCCTCCAAACAGTTTCCTTCCAAATTGTTCATTCGGAATCTGAACCGTCAGCATTTCATCACACATATTTGCCATCAACATTTTGTCACCCTCAAACACCATGAATCACTCTACCAACATCAAAATGAACCAAATGATAAATCAGGTCCGATCATTACTCTTTTCTCATAAAAGGAAGCACCTGCACTATCCCCATCAATATCCCCATCTATTTCAAGGCACTCAATGTCAGGGTCGATTCTATACCTCCAAAGCTTATGGTGACAGGAAATACTATTTAATATGTTGATTCATTCATTCCCAACATTCAGGTGTCAGAATTCAAATATCAGTGATAAAAGATGTAAATAAATGTAGTGTTAGTAAATCTGTTCAGGAAAGTTTCCAATGATAATAGAATGGTTTTCGAAAGTGAATAGAAATCCTACAGTAAAAGCGAATGGCTTTCAGAATTTTTGCAAATAAAATGCATTGTTCCGAAGAGACAGAGGTTCCGAAAGGATTCTATCTCGTGAATCGAATAAACTTTGCAGTTTATGTCGATCACAGCCAATGATTTCACATTCTAATGAAGTGTGTTTGAATATAAGTAGAGTTTAAAGTGCCTACTTGTCAGAATCCAATTATTCAAGAGAAGTGTTATGGATAAATGTATTGTTAGCAATAACATTAGAAAATGGTTTCACATAAAGAAGATGGTGTTCGAAAATGAAGGGCAATCCTACAGTAAAAGCGAAGGGCTTTCGGAATGTTTGCGAAGAAGTGCATGATTCCGAAGAGATAGGTATTCCAAAAGGATTCTATCTTGTGGATTGGATGAACCGTATAGTTCATCCCGATCACACCCAATATGATTACATTCTTTCGAAGTGTAATCAAATCCAAATTGATAAGTTTTATAGGACTTACTTCGAAATGAAGTTGTTCTTTTCGATTGTTCACAATGAATTGTTAA